>VUQG01019465.1:0-24891 GCA_015106755.1 Etia nguti | reverse complement strand
CTCACGTGTTAACCTCTTCGACATGTCAATGGCTGTGAACAAAGAGAAACTTGTAAATAACTCATGAAAGAATAAAGTTACGTTGAAACCAAGCACACCATTGTTTTTCTTGTGACATTACCAATAAGTTTGATGTGTCACATGGCCCTCTTCCTATTGAAAAAACAAAAGTGGTATCCAAGATGGCCGACTTCTAAATGGCCACCATGGTCACCACCCATCTTGAGGAGTTTGCCCCCTCACATATATTAATGTGCCACAAACAGGACTTTAATATCACCAACCATTGCCATGTTATTACGGTGTATCCATATAAATGGCCCACCCTGTAACAGGTTAGATTGTGGGAAATGATACACTGTTGAAACCAGTTATTGTAAACCCAACTTTTATCCCTTATCCTGAGAAATCACCTGTGTATAATTTGTATATATGAAATGGCCCAGGGTTAGATTGTGTATTTACCATGGTGGTATAATATACAGATTTAGAGTGTGGATTCTGGCCATGGTTTTCCTGGAAGTGTCATCCTTCGGGAGTTACTGCTAATGTGGTTCTGACAAACTCTAAAAATGTCTCAAGGAGAGCTACTAACCTACATTTACTGGGTAAAGAGGAGGAGGAAAAGCAGAGAAAACAGGGAACCAGAAGAAAATTGGACTGCTTTTGCATTTATCCTTTCCAAACACTTAAGTCTTGGACTTCAGACATACAGCAACTTTCACTTTTATTTGTTATCAGGTGCTGACAACAAGATGGACGAGGAGGAGAGAAGAGTGATGATAGGTCCTAAGTGATATGCTTCCATTGATGTGCTTTGCGTGGCTTATTAGACTTCTAACAAATTTTGTCTCACCTGTGCATTAAGGCAAATAAACTCAAAGAATAATGTTACTCTACGACTACGACTGTACTTTACATGGCAAAAATCTTTAAACAGAAAAAAAAAGGTGAAGGAGGAAAGCCAAAACAATTACACATAAGTGATGTTTTCATGTTGCCACTCTGAGAATACAGTCAGCTTTATTAAACAAGGTGTTATGTTTTGTTACCAAAAGGAGATGCCACAAAGAGCTCACAGATTTTAATGTGAAAATTCCCAGCAGAAAAACTCAGAATGATGCAGAATGAAATTCAAAAAAGTATTTCTATCAAGTGTCAAGTTCAGTCTCCCCCATCGGATAAATCTGCAAGGATCCACCTGCAGATTATTCATTCACAAGTCTGAATATCAAACCAGATGAGGAGGGAGATTTCCAGAGTAGTTAAGACAGACTTACAAATCAAACCTCTCCCAGATTGATTCATCTGAAGCTCCAAACAAAATCCACGTTCAAATGTCTATAAAACTTGACTCCCAGGTTTGATGCTGAAACACTCCCCAGACTCTGCTCTCCAGCTGTTCACTCCACCTGCTGGTAGACCTTGCAGATGGGCTTAGGGCTGGCTTCCTCCCAAAACAATCAGCTGACTCTTCAGGAATGAATCTAAGGCAGTGAGGTACAAGCAAAGCTAAATAGGACTGGAATTTTAATTAAAGCCAGAATAATGCTATCAGCAGTGTAGTGCAACAGTCTGGCAGTGAGCTGGTTTTAAGTACTGCAGATGAGGGTGATGAAGGTAACGAGTGACAGGTGTATTGGTTAGAGTTTAGGTGGCGGTGCCTACTCCTGAGAGGAAGTAAGAAGAGTTATTATACACATACACACACAGACACACACTGAGGCTAGGGAGAGGTAGACAGAGCAGTAGCAGAGAGACAGAGAGAAAGGTTGGTCAGCACTTGGAAGACAAGACGAAGCTTAACACAAGGACCTTAGCTTGTGGACAAGAGAAGTCAGAGTACATTCATGCTCCAAGACTGAAAAAACCCTAGAAATCTCACACCACTCCTCGGTTCATTCATGCTTTGCATGTGTGTATACCAGTTCCAGTACCACATTCATACAACCAAGCCTGTCTTCAGTGAATTGTATGAGCCAGTACTGCCACCTACTGTCTGATGTGTGCTTTTCAGCCTGCCTAAAAAATGCTGATTTTTTTTTTTCTCTCAAGGCAAGTCTTTAGTTTTGCTCATGAAACACTACTAAAATCGGGTCGACCAAGCCTACTGACCTGCGTCACACCTCACTTAACCCTGCAATACGTATTACTGTGTGAAAATCAACTTTCCAAGCTTCATTTCACCTGAAGTAGGGGCTGAATCCAAATGTTTTTTCTTCGTTTACACTTTGACAAATCTATATGTGAAAAATTCTCACATGTGATACTCTGTTCTTTTTTGTAAAGTATTAAGGTCACGATCTAAATGTGATTTAAAAATAAAATACTAACAATGAAGATGACTGATAACCTCCCCTCTTTACGCATACCCAGCCACATAACAGAATCAGAGACAGCAGTCAGTCGAGCCAGCCAGCCTGTTCAGTTAAACAGTCATTTATTCTGTAATAGAGTATGGACATTATCAACAGTCTAGTAACAAACAGGTTGCCATTCAGAAGTATTTCCATTATTACACATTATATATACAATTTTGTGCCAGATTTGAAGTAAAATGTCAAATGCTGACACTCAGCCTATGAAGTGACTATAATGCATCAGTGCGAAGTATGAGAAGTATAGGACGATGTTAAATGAAAGTGTGCACTAAGGTCTTTAGAGGTGTAGAAAATGTTTTAAAAAATGGCACATTTTTCACATCAAGACTGTTAACATAAAGTACATCCAGTACTACATAAACTGAGAAAAAAACACCAATTTTTAATAAGGAAGACTCAATAAAGTTTTGTCATAAAAAACCCCAAAACAAAACATTTTTTTTGTAGGTTGTGGTGTATGGTCTCTAAACACTAACCATTTGATTGATTTGATATTGTAAATGCACGATGACAATGATGAAGTTAGGGTTAGAGTTTACAGTTTTGTCCACAGTGCCAAAATTCCTCAGTTAATCAAGATGTAGAGCTTTTCCTACCAAGAAGGCTACTGTGCCACCCTTAAAAATCAAAATGAAATACTGACACAAACACAGATTAAAGTAAACCTTGGACTCTCTAAGACAGACGACATAACTGTGAGACTTTCTAGGGTTATAATTTTAACCTCACAGCACTTAAATAATGTAGCTGTTCAATACACGGTGGTGGAAAAATCTGCATGTTATTTCTGTTGTTTTACAAACCCTTGTATTATTATTATTGTTATTATTATTATGTGACTGATTGAACTTCCTGTCTTTGCTGTTGGGTCCGACTGGGAGCAAAAGAAATAACTTTAAGACAACCCAGCAACACTGTTGCCATATTAGCAAGCCAAATGCATCACTTTTTGTGTTGAATATTGCATTTCTCTAAATGGTTTAGACAAAACAGGTCTTTAAAGAATCTGGGAGGTATTTATGTGCTGTAGCTGAGCCTGTACGGAAAGACTCGGAAACAGTTTTCAACCCCAATCTGCTTAGACCCACGATTAAGACAGAAATTTAGACAGACATCAGTGGAAACAGACAGACAGGAAGACGATAAGCAGAAAGACACAATTACTCAACCAGGAACGGAAACAGATGTGATGTCACACACGCACGCACACACACTAAGAAAAGAGTAAACAGAGAAACAGATGCTTCAAGTGCAGAAAACACTCACAGACTCACACATTAGCATAAAACCACATTCATTAGAGTAATAAGGCACAGACAACAACCAGAATACAATTCAAAAACAAATGTACAAAAGTTATTGTCACAAAAATCTCTTCAATTATATGAAATTAAAAATTTTCCTAAATTTATTCAAATTGTTTTTCTGCTTGAAAACCTGATAACTGTTTTTTTTTTTTTTTTTGGAGGGGTAGATTGTGTGTTGTATAAATTGCGGGTGTTACGTAAATGTTTTGCACTCATGTTTATTTCATTTCAGATAAAGATCAAAATGAGAAAACAACTTCCTGAAAAACAAATTTGATAAAGAAGTACAAGGCAACAAACCTTTAGCAGTAACACCCTTTGGTTGTTAATCATTTCTTTAAAAGTATTTATTTTTTAAAAAAAGAACAAAAAAAAAAGTCCAATTAAAATGTAAAATCTTTGACAAACACAAGGTGTGACGTTTTTTAAGACATCAACTTCAGTAGACAGAGTTAAACTCTCTTATCAGAAACTCTGCCATACATTTTCTGGGTTGCTAACTGTACAAACATACAACCGTCAACCAGTTTCCATAACAACAAAAGTGTTATGAAGTCTTGAATCGCTGGGAAACACAATGAGCTGGATTGTGGTATAAAAAAAGTGCCTTGTCGTGATGAGATTTCTGAAAAAACTAAAATGTATGGCTCTGCTATCAGTACTTTGATGCCTATACATTAAATGAATTTCTATAAATACAAGATAAATAAAAAATATGTAAAATACAATGTAGTCTTCATTTCTTCATTAGCAGTTCTATGTACAGAGTATTACAAATGTGTTCAGCAACCGAGCAGCTTGACGGCTGGAAACAAATCAAGTTTGTCAAAACTGTCGGTTAGAACAGCAAGATTTGAGCTGGGGTGTTGCTCCAAAACGCAGTTATCAACCGTTTGAAAAATGACGATTCAAAAATTTAAAGGTTTACGTGTTAACAACCTGGAGCATCTGTTTTTGTTTCTACACACATGATTATGACAGTAAGATAAAACTGTTTTCCTGGATTTACATTCACTTTGGAAGACGACCCCTTCAATTCTTGCTGCTTTCTTGAGCACTCACTCTAGAGCCCCATTCATGCAAGTTCTTAGTTCTTATAAAACTACATAAAGACTGGCCTGTGCATCTCAGGCTTATTAGCATAAAACAGCTCTTCTCTTAGAAACAGTCATACAGTCGAAATAAAAAAATGACAAAAATTAAACTCAAGCGGTCTAATTATACCTCCCTCTAGGCCAGCTGCGATACATTTCTTTACAAAAGCCGCAGCCAAATTAGATTGAGTGGTTTCCTGCCCTCATTCTTTTCTCTACTTTAATTTAAACGTCCTAAGCCTAAAAACTGAAGGCTCTTAACAGTCAAGTGGATTATCATTTATTAATAGAGTAATATATGTGTACATGTATGGCATTCCTTCTCTCATTCCATGCTTGTAACGATACATATCAGGGGAAAGGGGGCATGTGATGGCCTATAAGCCTTCACAAGATGTAAAGACAATATAAGGGGACTGCACTTTATTAAGGAAGGACTAAAATCCAGTTTTGCTTCCATAGCGAAAATACACAAACCCATGTGATAAAAGGCCTTGTTATGTCTTAAAAATCATTCAATGGAAATAGTATGTTTTCGGTCCAAACAGCAGACCAGACAGTCTTTTTTTCTTTTTAATTCACCGAGTGTGTGCAACTCTTATTATTCACTGTGAGCTGATGATGCTAATTATTTGCTCTCTTATCTCAGTGCTCACACAAAAGGGAATCCTCAGAGCAGCAAATGGACAACCGGCCCTGAAAGCACACAAACGTCTGGCACACTTCCTGTAGCATTAATGAATCCACATTTTTACTCTGAAAGAAAAAAAAAAAACAGTGCTGCCATGGTTACTGACAGCTTCTCTCCTCTCCTCTCCTTTTTCTTTCTCTTCTCCTCTCACCATATCTCCATCTCTCTCCACCCCCGTAGCCAGCGACAGCAGTATTATGCACTCATGTAGTCTGACAGGTAGAGCTTTTTGAAATTACGCAGGATCCTGCGAGGCAGAAACAATCGCGCTGATGCGGTGCAGCAGGGGTGCTATTATGAGTTTGAATAAAACTGGGACCGCGCGACACTTGTGTGTGCTGTTCCTACTGCAGCCTAATCAGGAGCAGATTGTGTTTGAAGGGCTGGTGATAAAAACCCCTGCAGTTCAGTTGAGGTTAAGGGTCTGACTCCCATCGGGACTGATGAATACATTTACATCTCCATCTATGTCTGCACCCGCTGCAAAGTAATCCAATATTTGTTCTGGCAAAGTATTTTTTGACGCTTGTAAAAATAGAGAAGAGGATGCACTTACATCCTGAAGTTCCTTCTATTTATTCCCTTTTTTACACTGATTTGTTTGCTTTCATGTCTCATGATACATTTTGTATTCGATGTATTTTTTTTCACATTATGGAAAGCACTCTGCTGATAGCGATTAATTATTGAATTTTCTAATGCAACTCGATAATACAGCTGATGCAATTCAGCTTGAAAACATCAGGAAAGATGTTAATAGAAGAAGAAGGAACCACATCAAAGTTTGTAAGTAAGCGACTTCAGGTCACATTTAAACGGTGTGGTGGAAAGTTAAAGCGTGTGTCGCGCCTGACTTATTTCAAAGCAGGTGGGCAAAAAGCTCTAAAAGATGTCAGACCTGGAAGTCAAACTACTGACCTTATGGTAACCCCCCCCCCCCACAAAAAACATATGGTCTACTGCCTAAGCCAGTCCTGATAATAGAGCCTTTTTCCTCATCATCAGTGATTTTATGATTTTATCTTTTCACACTGGGAACAAAACAGCATCAGAATAAAATGTCTTTAACACGACATTTTAAAATGCTCCTTATGATTGTTGGGCTGCGATGTAAAAGTCTTTCTTGTTGGTTACTGTTGCAAAAACACAATTTCTGATTTAAAGCACACTAGCTCACCTAAAGAAAAAGCTGAAGAAAGAAAAAGATGTAATGGTCCCTTCCCCCCACCTACATCTAGCACCCTTGGTGGCAGCCATATGGCCCAAGAATCAGAAAAAAAGGATTAAAAATAGTATCCTAACACTTTACAATACAACCTGTTGCAGCTCTGATAATTGGCCACTAGGGACAGTGTGGGTGGCTGACGGTACACGACGTTTGAGTATGTAGTAGAACAAAGACCTGCATGATGGATGGAACAAAGCGCACCGGTTACTGTGGCTAAAAAAACAAAAAAACAAACAAAAAAACAAACGAAAAAACCCCCAATATGGGTGAGACAGGGGGGACAAAGGGAAGAGACATAAAGTTAAAAAGACAGAGAGAGCGAGAGAGGCCAGAAATTTCTCTCATTCTGTCAGTCTTTTAGTGGTCACCGTGGTGACAACACATGTCAAAAAAAAAAAAGGACTCTTCTGCCACACTGCTGCTGCTGTGACTATACAAGAGTAACGGTCACCGTGGTTACAGCAGCTTCCCCGTCATGATTCTCTTTGAACTCTGGGTAATACCGAAAAAAAAAAAACAGGCTGGCCAGTTGAATCTGACAGTGAGCTGGACTACGGCCATAAAGGTCAAAGAACATTCGACCTTTGACCTCCCACCTGCAGAGCGATTCAAAGCAGTTTCATCTGAATAATTTAGCCCCATCTTACACTCTTGACTAGGCTCACATATATAGCACTTAGATGGAAAACTATTTTAATCACTGGTCACTCAGTTAGGCGGTTAAGAAGTACTTATATCGTCATTAGGACAAAATATATGAAGCTAGATCATCGTCTGGATTTAGACTGACTACAATACCTTATCCTCATATGATGTATCACTGTCAACCATCTGTCTTTAGGCTAACCATCTGTCCTCAGATCAAGCAAAGAGGAAGTCAGGAGAAGACTATTACATATAGAGTGCTTTCAGTATATGCTTCTGATCAGCTCTATAAAAGCTGCCTATATCAAAAATGTGATATTACAAAACAACGCAGTAAGTGAGGAGGCAGGAGAGGAAGAGGAGATGGGATAAGGTCAGAGCGTGTGGTGGAGTAAACTAAGGAGACTTTAAGATGGCTATTCAGTGTCACTAAATGATAAGTTACCTATTAAGTATTCATGCATCCCTGAACCGACAACAGCTCCAAAAGTGCCGTCCTCCTTCTGTTCCTGACCTCTAACCCAGTCTGTTAATGGTAGTTGAGACAGAAAGAAATGTTCTCTGTATTCTGCTGCCTCTGTTATTAATATTTAAAAGATCTGGCCTGTTTATAAAATGAGAAAATGAATGGCCATTATTGCACTTCGAACCCTTGCTTTTAGGGAGTAAAGTTTGTGACAGCCTTTACTTGCTAAAAGCTGCACACGAGCAGTTCAGTGGAGATGACGTGAAGCAAATAAACACATGAGGAACATCCCTGATCAGAAATTTTGCCATGATGCTGACCATTGCTACAGAGTATTTACAATTAGAACTGACCCCATCACCCAATTAAATCAGTGGCTTGATGTACAGATAGGAGAAAGGGTGTTTTTTTGTGTTTTTTATACAGTTGCCCAGAGGATTTGCTAATAAACCTGTTACACAGAGACTATAATGTCCATCAGTATGCCCAAATATCTCCTAGACAGGAAAGTGCAGTAGTATTATTACACCTGACGCACTACAGGAACGTGAGCAGGCGTTTTATGACGAGATTGGCAGTTTCCTCAGAGCTTCAACAGAGGCGTGCAGGCCATCCATTTACAAGCCTTGCGCTTCCTGCGATGTTGTAGCCGGGATGTGCTCTGTGATCCAGGTGGTCAGCTCCTTTAGCACAGACTCAGCCACCTCAGGGAGATCATGGTGAAGAGCGTGGTAGCCTCCTTCGTAGATCTGGGATAACATTTAGGAATGATAAGAAAGGATCAGCGGGATGAATGTAAAACCATTTCATTTTTGTTCTACAATGCTTTTTTGGAAAAGCCCTCTTTTAAACAACTTGCAGTGTGGGTCTTTCAGTGGTCAAAGTTGAAACGGATTCTTCCTGCTTTGCCAAACCTACAGGGATTTAATACAAAAATCATTTGATCACACCAAACATTTTGCTGTGATCAAATGACTTCTTTTACAGCCTGATCTAATGTGGAAAGCCCCTATATTTGCTCCAATTATTACTTTGAAAAAAACATGTGATAAAGAAGCACCTGAGCCTCACGAGCACTGCTCGATTCTCTGCTCCCTGCACTCTCTGTCTCATGGTGCTGCACGAAAACAGAACATTCGTTATATCTAATTTCACTTCTCATGTGTCTCATTCTCATGTCTCTTGTTCATCCTCTTTTTAACCCCCATGTGATGAACCATGTGACAACATAGTGTGTGAAACTTCCCTCTTTACAAATAGCAATTTTGAAGCTCTTGGGATTTAAGAGGTTTAAGCTGGATTCAATAATGTAATACAAGTGTGCATGTCATCACATCACCGGAAAATACTGCACGGCACAACATGCGCAAATTCCCTCACTGTAAAGTCAAGGGTTTCTATATTTTTCCTTTAGTTTGCCACCCCTTTGTATGTTACATTTTAATAACAATGGGTTTTAAGGACTGACAGTTTCTGTATTAATCAAACACAAAGAACTCAGCATTTTAACCTCGAATCATCATTTTTAAAGTGTCAGAAGACACCTTTAATGCTGGAGGCAACTTTATTCCCCAATATTTATGCACTGTATCACTTTCAGTTGTTGCATTTTATATACGCTCATCTGAAACTTTAGTAACGCAAATATTTAATCACCTAATTACATATCAGTGCATTTAGGCATATAGACCTGCTGAAGTTCAGGGCAATCATCAGAATGGGGAAGAGACATAATTTGAATGACCTTGAACGTGGCACAGTGTTTGGTGTATTTGGAGTATTTCAGAAACTGCTAATCTACTAGGATTTTCCCGGGCACTGTCAGAGGTCAGGGTAATGGTCAGACTGCCTTGAACTGACAGGAGGGCAACAATAAGTCAAATAACCACTTGTTGTAACCAAGATATGCATAACAATATCTCTCAGTGCACAATAGATTGAACCTTCAAGCAGCAGAAGACCACCCCAGGTGCCAGTCCTGTCAGCTAAGAACAGAAAACCGAGGCTGCGTTTCACACCTGCTCACCAAAACTGGACAACAAAAGACAGCTTCAACATTCAGATGGTAGGGAGAGAATTTGGCATAAACAACATTCAATTCAACGCAATTCAATTTTATTTTATTTCTATAGCACCAAATCACAACAACAGTTGCGTCAATGCACTTGGATCCATGAAAGCATGAAGTCGTCCTGCTTTGTGTCAAAAGTTTAGTGTGTTGCTGGTGCTGTAATTGGGGTCCTTAGTACCAATTGAGCATTGTACCCAGCCTACCTGATGGCTGCTTCCAACATGGCATGTGTTATACATATCATGTCAAACTGGTGTACTGAACATGACAAAGAGTGACTATGTGATGCTAATCTATCAATATGGATCTGACTCTTAGAGGAATGTTTCCAGCACCTTGTTGAACCTAAGGCAGTTCTACAGATACAGTTTTCTGTAAACCAACCATACACACCTTGATTTTCTTGTCTGTACTCGGAGAATTTTCATACATCATCCTGGAGCCTCTGATGTCACAGAGTTTGTCAGCGTCACCGTGAAGGAGCAGGAAGGGCCAGTTGATGGACGGGATCTCCCTCTCCATACGCTCCACTGCCGCCATCAGCTGCATGCCGAATGATACTCGCATCCCGCCGTGATAGTTTAGCTCATCAGCGTCGTATGCGTCCACCTGACAGACGACGGGGAAACAAAAGAGGTCAGGGTGGAGATGCTTTAGTTTATCATGTCTCGCCACTGGATGTTGGACTGATATCGATGTAAGTTCATTCCTGTTGCTCTTTCTAATTAAGCTCAGAGAAATAATTTTGGCCCAGCTGAACTCAACTCAGCAATCCTTTCATAGAGCACAAACACTCTTTTAACCCTGTAATGCCAAATTTTTAAGTTTTTGACACCTCTACATCATCAGTGCGAGTCCGTGTACAATTAGACACATGCAGTGCTACTGTGGGCAATAAATTGCACAAACTTGTCGGCCAGAGGAAAAATGGTACAAATTAAAACTCATACATGTAAATTAATATTTAATTTTTTTTATTTTAATTTGTCAGAATGCTCAATAGAAACCCCACTTAAATGTTAATGCAACTTGCAATAAAGGCAAAATCTTGCAAGCCTAATCATTTTCTAATTTCTCGCCAAATATAACAATATAAAGATAAGTGTTACACATTTAGAAAGGGTGTGCACAGCCTAGAATGAACAAGCAAATACATACTGTAGTTTTCTCCAAATATGGCATAACGCTGAGGGGAGAAAAGTGGTTCTCAGGGAGAAAATATGGGCATGAAAATGAAAAGACTCCTGGGAAATCTGTGGCAGTTGGAGGGGAAGCGGGAACAAATGGTTGCTAATAAATGGACAGGGAGTTTTATTGGGCTGAGAAATAAAAATGTGAGCGAAGCAGGATGATAAAGTGGAGTTACGTTAAAGCAAGCAGAAAGGAAAAAGGAGGTTTACAGTAAATCGGAGAGGGAATTCCTTGTTTCTCTGACATTAAACATGTAGTTACAAGTAGCTGCCACATAAGTCATACAGTTACTCATGTCTATTCAGCATCTGTATAAGCACAGCTGTGGCTGACTTTGACAGAAAGAGCATTCCTCTAGTGTCACAGGTGGCTTGACTAATGACGGGATGTAGACTGAGATGTGACACCACATCAGCCCAGGAGACTATGAAACCTAGTGCTGTAGATGACGTGCTTCCATCTAATCTATCATCGAAAACTTCGGGCTACAAAATGAAATAAATTAACTTCAAAAATGTTTTGATGAGCGTATCAGTTTATTATTTCTTTTCAACCAATTTTTTTCACTGTTTTCTGTATAAAATGTTAAAGATTGTATTGTGCAGATGTTTTAAAGATAACGTGCAAGAATGTAACTGCTGCAGGTTCTTGTAGCATGATGGAACTTTGTATCTTTACGTATGTGTATCAATGCTTCATTTATGGCTCTGCATCATGCTTTATCATCACTCATTTAAAAAACATACGGTGTCTTTAGTAACTTTTTGCATTTGGTTGTTATGTGACAGTCAGTAAAAAGATCTGTGGACACTGTGTTGTGCATCTTGAATATTACACAACTAGTGTCCCTGCGTGTTCGCTATATAACAATGACTTGCAGCTACAGAAGCAAAAAGTACCAATAAAGAAAAGTACTCATTAAGCTCAAAAACAGCCTATGTGTCCGATGTGATTAGCAGTTTGAAGTGTGGATGGCTTTAGCTGTGTGATATGCTCTTAACTAGTGATGCCCGGTGGTTTTGAGAGCAAAGGCTCTTCAAAGAGATCTACAGATAATAAGATCGTTTGTGAGCTGATTGGTGGGAGATGGTGAAAAAAGAAATATAAATCCTGCAACAGCAAATTTCATTTAGTTTTTTTACTTTTCTCCTTTCTTTTGGTGAAAGAACCTCTTGAGGCCTTGAACATTTATGTACCGAAACCAACTGAGACGTTCATTCCCTCTGATCCCTACTCACAATGAATAAAACAATGTAAGGCTACCGAACAGTCTCACATTCAGTTGTGAAATTGAGCTTTCTACTTTACTGAAAACACATGAAGAAGAGGACAAGATTACTGTGAGAAATCAGGGCAAAGTATGGCCCACCTATGCAACTTTCATTCTAGTAACAATATCGTATCATATAGTCTCATTATGCAGCTGGATACCCGTGTGCCTACATTACGTGTAATTTCCTTTGATCCAGTCCTGTCAGGAACCTTTGACACATGTCAGTCTCATTAAGTACTACTTCTCTCTTTTTGTATTTATCTGCTATTGTTTATTCTTGTATCTTGAAGAACACAACTTCCTCTGACTGACTGTAGGAAGCAGAAGCAGTAGGATGTAGGACTGTTGACATAAACTAGGCGCACACACACACACACACACACACACACACACACACACACACACACACACACACACACACACACACACAGAACACATGCGCACTCAAATACGTGCAAAATTTAGGTGTGGTGACATGCCATGAGTGTTTGTTTCTGTTTCTCCTGGGATGTCTCTAGGGGCACTACAAAAATATGGGTGTGTAGCATTAATGTACTGTGTTTACAAAATAACACAACCAACAGACGCACCCAGACCTGTCCTGCTGTTTGGAAAAGACGCACAGTGTCTACAAAGATGTGGTGTTTTGTCGCGGGATTGGACAAAAAAAAAAAAGTGTGACTTGACGTGAGCATTGACAATCAACGGCAGATAAATTTACACCTTGACACCTTGGAAATTCTATTTCCTGCAATCCCCGTAAGTGATATTTCAATTTCAAACAATAAGACAGCTCAACTACTCAAAGACACATTGTTGGCATCAGTCTCTCACCTGCCTCTTGTCCCGTGAGAGCCATTTGGACTCGATGGAGCCCATAGTGAGGCTGGGCAGCATGTGGTTCAGCAGCTTTGCCATGAAAACCTACAAACAGAGAAGAGCATAGCTTATTTTCATGCGACATCTTCATGAAGACTGTTTCCCTGTCCTATTTTGGTTTCAAATATTGCAGTATTATATATTAGTATTAGGCTTTTAATTCACCTGTTTGCATAAAATAGGGAAGAAAAAAGTCATTTATTCCTGTTAAAACAGCCTCCTCTGTCAGTTTTGCCAGAGAATGGCCACACTTGGGAGAGACCATTTATGAAGCTCTAGTGTTACCTGAACTGATTGTTGCCTTTGAAACACACAAAATAAAAGGTGCCAGTATTATAAGTATTATAGATATCATCCACAGCAAACCTGAGTAAAGTAAGATAACTGCCTCATGGGTTGGGAGAGGAGAGAAAAAGAACAGAAAGAAGAGAATAGTGGTTTAGAGGGTCGGTGACCAGTTATGTGGTACCTTGAATGGTGTGGCTGACTCCGGGTTCATCTGGACCAGGGGAGCTATCAGAACCACTCCAGCAAAATCAGCGGGTCTTTCACAGGCTGTCAGGATTGAGATAGCACCACCCTATGAAAGAAATGCAGAACATATTTGGTGAATGAAGCTGTAATACAAATAATATTTGTCAAGCTATTTCTTCAAATCTATTGCCCAGATTTCATGCTTCTGTCACTTAATTATTAATTTTCCTCTGTAATTTTATATGGTGCTTAAAGATGTTGAATATATAATATGATATGAAGACCCTTATCGTTACCAAACTTGGTTACATTATTTAAAATTATCTAGAAAAGTAAAACCTAACATATTTTACCTTGGGCATGTACAACTTTTTTTTTACGTGTGAAAAGCCTGGTTTGAGAGAAATCGACTTCCTTTTCTTAAATTTTTATAAGACTGAATAGCAGCTGCTCGTGGTGTACAAAAACACATTTAATAACACCAACATTAATGTAAATTTCCAGAAATCATAGCCTACTTAAAAAAAAATCCACTGATCTCTTGTTGTGCACAGCTTTCTTTATGTAAGAACTAATTTTTCTTTGTACTTCTGTCTTCATCTGCCTATCAAAAGAAGCAGCTAGCTAACAACGCAGCTCAGCAGAGGGAGGATGCTGTAATGTTTATATCCTGTCATGCTGTCACTAGCATGAGCCTCCAGTCATGAGTAGATGAAAGATTCTGCAGTTCTACGGTCGGCAGCTGTTGTTTGCTAAGAAAGTAAACTATATAACACACCAAAATAAAGACGATGGAAAAAGAGCACTCACTAGGCCAAAGAAAAAAAGCACATATATGTAAAATAAAAAAGAAAGTCGCAGTGATGGAGATTTCATCTTAGTGGATGTTGTCACTGGTTGCTGTGCACTGATCAGTGCAGTAGTAACCTCATTATGTATCATGTATGATATCTTCTCATTTAAAAATAGAGCATATTGTTCTCAAGGGACCCAAAATAAATAGAAAAAATAAGAAAAAACCACAGATAACAACATTAGTTATAAAGACAGGGTATCAGTAAGGGGAGAGACTTGGCACGTCTTACTTCTTTAGTCTCCAATAGAGGAAAGGGAGTGCCTTTTCTCATGTGATCAAAGTGGAAAGGTCATAAAGTAGGTGAAAGGTCTTCATGTGAGGAGCAGTAGGAAAACTATGCAGAGGTCACAGCTGACATGAAACAAGCCATCTTTTGTGTAGATCTCCAACCCTATTGTTCCACACAGAGAAATGTCAGTGTGGGACCATGGACCCCGGAGGCACAACACACACTGCTGAGCTCTACAGAACATCCGCACCAGGACCACACTTTAGCACCCACGCTGACATTTTTTTCATATTGTGATTTCAATTCTGTAACGTAGGGCCACGACAATTAGCAGCTCCATGGCAGCCAAAACTCAAATCGATTCGTCACGGTTGACTCTGGCACGGTTTCTCCTCCCATATGCAACAAGTGCATGACACACACACGCACGGGAGCACAGTGATTCTGTGTGGGAGACTAATTGGCTTCAACTTTGTTTATGTGGGGAGCTTTCTTTGTCACCTACGTGAATATTCATCAGCCCGGGGGCCAATCACAGCCTCGCTTTGTGAAAAAGGGTACCGAAAGGAAGACAAAACCGTTCCCACCAGAAAACTTCACTCTGTAAAGACACAAGTGCACACTCGCGCATCGCCGCCTGCATGCAAACACACAGGGAGTATGAAAAAAAGAGGCCAGCTGACTGAATCTCCTCTTTCTTCTTATTTTTCTGTCTTTCGCCAAAACACGCACACATACAGTGAACGACAAGTCGAAACATCCACATGTGAACACCAGGACACACTGCTGCAAAAACTGAAGTAATGCTCAACTTCAATTTGCATTTTTTTGGTGAGTCGGGCGGGGGGGGGGGGCTGTTAAAAGCTGCAAACTGGCTGATTGGTTCAGCATATTTAGTGCCTTTTAAATATCAACAAAAAAATGCCAATGAATGCAATTGTGTCAAAGGGTCTACTCTGATAGAGTGAGATAAGTGTGAATAGGGAAGGGAAGAGAGGGAGACAGAGTGACAGATGGATGACTGGGACAGAGAGGCTCTTTCAGAAGCTGATAAGAGGCCTCTTTACACTCTTCTATCTCTGAACTTGAGTTGACAAGATGAATGCTGGTATTGTACACAGTGCTACACACTGTCAGTGGGTGGACTAGAACTGTCAAAAAATAGCCCAAAGAGCTAACACACTGATATTATATGGACTGTACAGCTGCCCCACTAACACTGCATGGTCTAAACAGAGTACACCACTGACATTATATGGACTAGAAGACTAAAATAGGGCCATTATATGATGTAGGCTTAATAGACATTATATGGCCAATAAGTGAACACCTGTCGCATTCAGTATGGACTCACCACTAATAGAAAAATTAATGAATAATTACAAAAACAACTGAAGACATTCCCTTAATGCAATGGTGTTGTTCAATGGTGCCAAGAGGGCAAATAAGGGACTGCACCAAGAGATGTTTAACTTGAACTAACGTTTCAAATTTAAAAAAATGTCACCCATTATATGTAAGTTTTCCAAGTCGATTAGAAATGAAGAAGCGTTTTTACTGAAGCCACGGTGCATCACAAAGGGAATTTTTGTTTAGTGTGAGTAATGGATACTGAGGGAAGATGAGACTAAGGGCTTAGAAGCTGAACAAATAGATCCTAAGCACTGCTGAACCGTTACATAAAAGGCTGTCACTGAGAAAGGACAAGTAAGCCTCAGCCAGAAATAATGATGGAGAAAGACATAAATGAGTACGAGTGGGAAGATGCCAAAGCTGAAGGGATTTTACAGCATCCCATGAGCAGATACAACGCGGACAAACTACTGAAAACTTCTGTGTCACTGCTTAACCAAAAGAGATAGAGAGGAGCCCCGGAAAAAAGTCGGGTTTTTGGTTTTGTGCAAATTTGCAACTGTAATCTGTTTTTTAGTTCTTGCTATCGCACGTTTAAAAGTTCTCACCCATGTTTATGTGTTCTGGAAACTGTGAAAATGAATTGTGGTATTTTTTTCATCAAGCTGTAAATAGCTTGAACTAAAAACCCAGACCCACGCTACAAAAATGCTCACAAAGAACAAAGAATCTGTAATTTAACAGACTTATTCCTGTTTTACAGGGCTTGATATAAATATATAAGTATAATAAAATATAAAATAACATGAAAAAACATGGAACAACTGTGAAAAACTATAAATTAACATTTTGATGAGTTAGAACTGCGACTTTCTTTACAGCGTCACTGTAGCTTGACTCTGCCGACTGCATTACAGGATGTTATCACTCGAGCAGCCTCTGAACACATACAGCAGAATCCCCGGGTGGTCTCTATTGTGTTGTAGGTTGGATTTTTTGCGTCATCGTGGCCCGAGAGATTTATAAAACTGGAGAAGCAGAGGAACAGACTAATAGAAATAGGATGCAAAGTGAAAACACCGGGAAGCCGGGAAATGAGGCCTGTAAAAACACAGTTGCACATCATTTGACCTGAGACAGGTTTCCTGAACACTGAGTTTGGGTTTTTATTTGTTTCAAAGGAAAGAAGAATGTAGCAGAGGATGAAATGAAGAGAGATGAAAAGGAAAAAAAAGTTATATCTAGGGAGAAGGATATGAAACTGAATGGAAAGTAAAACTAGTGATCAAGTGGCATTAGTGACTCCAGGGAAAAATCAGACAAACCCGTTTCTCCACTCTACAAAGTCAACTACACAACTGACTTCATCTTCAGGGCGTTTTTTAGGATTTTCCTCTGGTTCCAGCTGTAACCTAAAAAACAAACAAAACCCCTGTGATGTTGTCTAGCAACAAGCAACGGGGTTAAAAATAAAACTGACTTTTATAACTCACACCATTAAATTGCATTATGGGCGTGCCTGCTTCCAGTCTGCGATGCACTACCTCAGCTGATCTGGGTCACTGAAATGGACTGTGTTTGTGGTCTTAACACAAAAACACAGCCACCCCCATAGACCACAGTGCAGTAACTACTACATTTTTACATGTGTACTTGTGGGTCTAATACATAAGTAAACTTGGCTTTAGTTTCATCTCCGTTGCACTTGTGAAGTTTCATGACTGTACGACAGGGATGTCTAACTCGTTTTACATCGTGCACCACATACAGCTCACTTTAATCTTAAGCAGGCCGGGCCCAGTGAAACTCCCCTTTCGGTCACTGTGCAGAAGTTTACCTGCATTTTTAATCCTGGTGATTTCTTAATATATGAAAAAGAAGAGCAATTTCAACACTATGTTATTTTTCTACATGACATTGAAATTCTGTTGTTGTAAATGAAATAATTCTGTCAGCACCACTCTTTGGGCTTAAATTGTAAGACATAAAAGTGTAAAATTGGAGAAAAAGTCCAGATTGCCCTGTAATTAGAAAAGTTTTTGTCAATTAACAGAAAATATACAGACATTTTTTTGTTACTGTGGACCCATTGTAAAAAAAATGTGAAAAAACTGGAACTTTTCTGTCATTTAATTGTTTTCCACATAATAATTATTTGTAGTAGTAAATGTAGTCTGGCCATAAGAGAGGTCTTAGTCCAGTGAGCTGGACTGGAGTCTTTGTCAGGCCAATTCTGGCCCCTGGGCTTTATATTTGACACCCCTGCTGTTTAGTTTCTTGCATCGTTGCTGTCAACAGACATCAATGCAGATAGACAGACACAAGCCCAAATACTCAAAACTGCCTTTGAGAAAGTTAAATGAGGTTTATCTCCAGCTGGGGCCTCTCTGTGCTTTGAGTAGTCAGTCAGATGCGAAAAAGCTACATAAATCCCAGTCGATTTCATTTCCATTGCTATCACAGGTGGTACCAAAAAAATAAATAAAAATGAAGGACCCAAGTCTAAACCAATCATCGTCTGCTTCAGTCTGAGTAATTTAATTTTCATCACCAGAAGGGGAACAAGAAGCGCCCTGCTGCACAGACTTACAATGTAACATGCTTCTTTCAGGCAGATTTAAAGAATATCTAGGCCGGGTGTCCACAACTGTCCATGTGTACATACACAAGTATAATCCTTAGCCGGCAACAGAAAAGGCCAAAGGAGACACATTGAATGGATTTATCAAAAGTCCAAAAGAAGCAGGAAAGTGAGGGATGAAAAATAGAGAAAGAAGTTGGAAAAGAAAGAGGTTTTGCTGTGACTTTGCTCAGCTGTCGCTTAATATTTACAGAATCTGCTGTCTAAACAAGCACTCAGCCTCAGCCTGGGATCCCACAGTGGAGTTTACACAAAGTATCTACTTCTGTGCTTCTAAGACCCCTTCATCACAGCCTCAGTCTGTATACAGAGTCCTACTGCACTGAAGCGCAAGAGCCATGAATGGCTCGCCAAAGCGGACCCATTAATTAAACAGCATGTTGTTTGAAGCAACTAAAGGCCCAAGTGATAACAATAAATATGACCTATTTAAAAGAAAGACATCAGAGAAGGAGGAGCTGTTGTCTTTAATAGAGGACAGTTAGAAGCAAAACACAGCGCTTAAAATCTTTATAGCAGAAAATAATACAAAAAAAGTATATCCTGAACTTAGCTAGTGATTGTCTCAATACACAAAAGGTCCTAATCACAAAAAAGACCTTCATGAACCAGTATTTATACACCAGCATGTAGAGCTGTGCTGCAAGGCATGGCAAAACAGTTCTGCAATGAACTCACATTTCTCTGCTTGATACCTGCAGCTGTGCACTAAAAACATTTTGAAAGCATACTTGGGTTCGTTTCGAAGCGTTCTGACTTGCACAACGCAATGTTCAAAGGACTTATTGTTTTAGATTTTGACTTCAGTGAGTGATGTCAGTTTCCTTATGAAACATAAAGCCTCACATATGAAAGCATAAAAAATGTGGGCACGCAGAATCGGAGCGACTTGCTCATCTAACCGAAACAAGTTCACGGGAGTACAAAGTGACTCGACCTAGAAACACTGACAGTAATCATTTATTATATAACTCATCACTACCGTTTGTGATCTGTTAGCTGTGCTGAGAGTTGGGTCGCAGAGCACAACAACGAGAGGCTGTGAAAACAGAATCAACCAATCAGTTATAAATAGCTCCAAAGCTGGCCTTGAAGCTTTCCAGGCGTTGTCTAATTATTTTTAATGAGAATTTTGGTTCAGTTTTGTGTCTCCCGAATTCACAGAGCCACAGTAAAGGCTATTTGAATATTCTTTTCATGTTCGCTGCACTGAAGTTTAAACCAGCCGAAGACTCAGCATAACTTTTTCTGCTAAACTTTACTGTAACGGTTAATAAAGGAATAACAGCGAAGCTAAAGTAAAAAGGGAAATTCTTAGTTTAGAAATTTTTTTTTGCATGTGTCAGCGTTGTTTAAGAAAGGAGAGCGACTTTGAGAGCGACAAGTGAACCTCCTGGTTAGGCCTTTCTGTGTGGAGTTTACTTGTTCACCCTGCGGCTGTCCCTCCACAGTCCACTGTGAAGTCAATTAATGATTCTAAACTTGCCATAGCTGTTTATTTGAGAATGAATGATTTTATGCTTCTCTGAGTGAGCTATGTAATGAACTGCCATTTCAATTAGCATTAGCCGGGATATGCAAGCCTAGCTGGATAAGCTTTGAGGAAAACAGGTGGAGTCTACGCTTAATTGGTTCAGTTAAATGAACGACTAATACTGCATTTCATTGAATTTGCTTGTAGCAAAGAGTCTTTTGAGCACTCAATTAGAGTAGAAAATACAATATAAGAACAAGTCAAGGGGTAATACGTTTAGCTTAGAGAGTGACAAGCAGCTAGCAGAACTGTCTGTAAAGTTTAATATAGGGTTTTGAAAGTTAGTTGGCTGTATTTAAAAAGGAATAATTCTGAGGGACTGCAGGTAATAAAATACAGCAGCCAGTAGCTCATTACTTAGCCCCAGCTCTTCGCTTGTACAGCAGCTAGCTTTAGCTTCTATTCAGATGTAGTGTAGATGATACTGGAATCCGTAATGCTTTCATATTGCTAGGTATATCTATTTAATTAGTCGATAATAACACATAGGCTAGTCAATAATGAGGCAGGTCAACAGAAGATTTCTACACTGACTGACGAAGGGGAACACTCTCTGTCTGTGTCTGCCATACACCCACATTTGCCCTTGAGCAGGTCACTGAACCTGTGACTGCCCCGTTGGAGGGTTTCCATAGCAGCTGCAGGCTCTCGGGAATCTGTGGCACTGTGTGAAAGGTGAAAGGTAAACTGGGGTTTACCAAGAACAGCGAACTTCACAAGCCTTCCCTGAACTGTTGGTCTGTTTTACTTTAGATGATAGGTAAAGTTTGATAATTATACAGAGGAACTGTACCTGGTTCTCCTATAAAGTCAATTAATAAATAAAGGTAGCAAGTTACTAAGTATTTTACTTAGTAACTGCTACATAAAAATGCCTGATTCTGCTGCTATTCAACAACCAGTTTATCTAGACTTGCAGAGCAGCACTAAACCATGCTACTACACATTTCTCATTTCTCTCATTTATCTGTCAAAATGTCACAGGAAGCCTCATCAAATGTGTGCTTGAGCAGGACTTGCACTTCAGTTTTAGCCAGCTCTCTCTCTCTATTTGTGTCAAGCATACTGTATGAGGATCTCAGGCACATTATGCAATTTAACACCAAACAAAACAGGAAAACCAACCTGATCAAGAGACAACACTGCTCCCAGGACACAAAACAAGACAAAAGCCAAAGACATCATAGTGCCAACAATACCAAAGACATGCATGATTTATTCCAGGAACTGACACACATTCATGGAAAGTGTCTTACCATGGAGTGGCCCACAATAAATACAGGCAGGTCAGGGTGGCGAGACTTCATCAGGTCAATGTGCTGAAGGGAGTCTCTGATATAAATCTGAAAGTCCTTAATGTTCATCCTGTCACCTTCACTCTGGCCATGGCCAACTGTGGAAGAAAGAAGAATCAGGAAAGTTTAACACATTATTTAAGACCTTCAAAAACAAGAAAGCTTCATATTTTTTTTTTAAGAAAAGAGGGCAAAGTACCACGATACAAGGTTTATTATAAGCCTAGAGTGACAGCTTATAGCAGTTCAACAAGTTGAATTAAACACTGTTGAAATGGTTACTGCATGAGAATAAAAAGCTAAGCAAAATCACAGGCATACTATAAAAATGTGTTTTACATTTATTCCTTAAACTTTTTAAGGACTGACTGGATCCGCATACAATCCAACTCAGGGGGATGCCTTCTGCTTTGGTGATGAGAGAAGTAAAGAAAATTAAAGGAAATGATGGAAAAGGAAACAGAAAAAATGGGGAGAGTAAGAATAAAATGGACTAGCAGAGGAAAAGTATGGGGGGGAAAGAGATAAAGTGAAAAAAAGGATGGTTCAAGACAAAAGGGGGGGGAAAAGGGGGCAAACAAGAAGATGAAAGCAAGAAAAGGTGAAGACAGAGATGATAGAAGTGTGCTTGACAGATGGAGAGGAGGGAAAATATCTGAATATGTATGTGCACATACATATATTATATATGTGCTTTCCGCACCAATAACTGAGAGGTGAGGCTGGCTGCCATGGTAACCACCAACCCAATAACACTAGCTAATAAACATTCACATGTGCATCTCACACATTCTCCCGCTCGCTCTGTAATGTTGAAAGTGTGTCAGTGTTTAGAAATGCGTTCTGTAAAAAAAACTCCAAAAAAGATGGGACGCATTCAAAAAATGTATTTTTATTTTAAATTTCAACATGTTTTCAAGTAAACATGAGGAAGGGTTTACCACGTTTAAGAAGTTTGACATGTTTCTTTTAGAATCATTATTATCGTTATAAAATTGCAGAGCATTGGTGGATTTCATTATCTACATAACAAATACATGACATGGGATTAGAAGAATTCAGAGAAGTCTCTGTATGCAAGAAAAAGGCTACGAAACTAGTACTGAGTGGCTACATCTAAGCATCCATGATAGTATGAGTGTAGTTTTTCACATGGCCTGGCTAACCATAAATGCTGAACAGTATATGAATGTTCTGCCATCCTTCCTCTCTAGGGCCCAGCCGTAGACCATCCCAGGTAGGCAGGGTGATCCCCTGCAAGTTGGAACGAAAAAAGGGAAAAGGCAAACCAACCACCCCTGTCTGTCCAGAGGCACTGTCCCAGACTTCCATGTCCTATTTCAGAGGTGTGTCATCTAAGACAGATGCTGGGTCCAGCATCTGATTCGGAGATGGCCACCACTGCAGGCACATGCCACCTCACAGCTGTAGCTCATCTGAGGTGTGAATCTATTCAGGCTCGATGTCCACAGCCTCTTTCAGGATGCTGTTGAATCTCTGCTGAAGGTGGGAGTTGAAGATCTCTGGGATAGGTGCCTCTGCAATGCGCTCCCAGCACATCCTCTTACTAAACGTTTTGGTACGCCAGGCTTACCGAGCATCCTTCCCTACCACATGATCCAACACACCACCAGGTGGTGGCCACCTGACAGCTCAGCTGCTCTCTTATCATGAATGTCAAGACACATACAATATATCCAAGCTCTGCAATATAGAAAACATCTTTTTTCAGGAAAGGGTTTGTTTATTTCGGTACGACAGTGCCAAACCACATCACCACACATCATTCCAGCTTCTTTGGAAAAGGGGTTGTACAAGAGCACGTCTTCACCCTTAGTGCTTTCTGTTCATCAATATGAAAGCAATCATCACTGTGTGCAAATCAATGTCCAATCACAGCTTCAGTGATGGAGTGGTGCAAACTTGAGATGAATGCGCAGTAAACCACCACCGCTATATTCTTTCAATGGCTTCTCACCCCATTAAATCCATATCTTCTGTTATTGCAGGTAATAACAGGTATTACTGGAAAACACACATATCCCCGCATACCACTAACCTTTTAGACAACTGATGGTAATGATAAGCCCATGAGAACATTCCAGGACTCAGATCGAACAAACCATTTCATTACAAAAGCTGCAACAGGTAAAAAGAAAACAACCAAAAAAAACCCAAAACAGTCCTATTTCCTCATCCTTTCTGCTTTGAACAAATGTGCATGGTACATACAAAGATTTTAGATAGAGTTATGAATCAGAGGAGGGTGGGATATTTGAAAGATTTTTAGTTATGAAAATAATGAATGTCAGCATGGCATTTATAGAATAATTACGAATGTTACCTAAATACATTCAGAACTTCATAACCTCAGTCGAGCTCAGGGAATCTGGGAATTTCTTTCCCTTGTTTACCAAATATAGACAAAAGGAAAACTGCTTTGCTTCAATGACAGACGTGTTTTTTGTTTTCCTGTGGAGGGATCCATCTCTGGTGTGTCACTGCTCTTTTTACCCACATTTCTGCAAATCTCCAGACAGGGAAGGAGGCAAACCCTCACACATTTACTGAGAAACACAGCAGGCTTTTGGACTCTCTTTGGCCATAACCAGTCAATAAGTATCTGAAAATGACTTGTTGCCTCAGTAATATGGTTTACAGCATCGTGGACTACAAGTTCTAACCTGTGATTCATGCAGTGAATGAGTCAGGTTACGACTGAGCTTTTCATGTAGGAGAGAGGCTGGTCCTTTTTATTAGCCCATCATAGTATCGGCATTTGGATTATGAGATGCAAAGTCAAAAAGCCATGTAGAGCAGTTCTTCAGAGATGCCCTTTACATAAACGATTTCCAGTAAGCGTTACAGTCCCCAGAGCATGACAGATCAACAGATTTCATGCTCTCAGGGATCTAAGATCAGGATCAGGATTGTGGTTAAAATCAACACTCACTAGTAATAAAGCAAATAAAGATAATAAGAACTACAAAGCTTATTATTAATATTTGCTAGCTACCTGGTTTTTGAAGTTTGCATTTTGCGTTTACATTCTGTAAATCAGTAACTAGCAAAGAAACAACAGCCATCTGCAGCTTGATCTGTAAATAATGTTAGCTGGTAAAGAAATGCAGCCTGTAATAGATAGAAAAAAGAAAAAGAAAAAACACCAGCCAATGCAGGGTGTGAATGAATGAAAACCTTACTGGTCTATAATTAGAAAGAAAACACAAGAGACATAAAAAAGGAGAAAGAATGAAAGATCTCATCTGCGAACTCTATCAAG
>VUQG01019464.1:0-18310 GCA_015106755.1 Etia nguti | reverse complement strand
GGGGCTAATAAATGAAATAAAACTAAAGCAATTACAGTTAGCACAAACTCCCATAACAGCTACTGGTTGACTCTCCCGTCATGATCAGCACTGTTCTGATGTTCTGCAACGTGTTTGGTGGTTTTCGTAGCTGGGCTGAATGAAGTAAGGGAGTAGAAAAAAAAAAAAAAAAAGAATGAATGGAACAAACAAGAGATACGTCGTGTGCCTGCGTCATCTACTCTCCCCTTGCGGAAGGATATTTTTTGACTGAGAATTGTAGTTCCGGGATCTGGCGCTACTTCCCACGATGGAAAAGGAACTGGGAAAGCCTTACAGGGCGTAAGAATACGTCGGAGTTACACGTCGCCACTAGCAGGTGCACAGCGTTGGGAAGTGTTACGTCCGAGGCGAGTGATGGCATAGCATATGGCGTTTTCTCTTTAAAACTATAGAGGAAAAACGAAAAGGGACGTCCTCCAGAAACCGTAGCGTGCTTTCGCTAGAATAATGTCACGGTAAGTTAACCGGGCAGGCCTTCCGTGGCACACCGTTTTGCACCTAACTCCTAGCTAAAAGCTAAACGTAGCATGTTTGGCTAACAGCTGACAAGTCAGTATGAATGCATGAGCGTTAAAATTCATGGCTTATTGTTTGGTAACATTTGTGGAAAATAAACGTGTTGACCAGATGTGTTGTCCCTGATGGGACTTTTTTTAAGGAAAGAAAATGTTGTGTTATTGTCTCGTAGCTGCACCTGACGTCAGCTGGGGTTTGACGTAACAGTAATTGAATCATTGCTGAGCATCGTGCTTCATACATATCTTTAAGTTAAAAAAAGAAAAATATTAAGTGAGATTTGTGTGTGTGTGTGTGTGTGTGTGTGTGTGTGTGTGTGTCGGTCGGTGTCGGTGACATCACCTGTGGTCTACCAGTAACGTTTCAGCATTTCTGGGTCAGCTGAACGGTTTAACGATGACACATACAAAGCTGGCAGATGCTGCAGTCTGTACCAACACAACAGATGATTTACACCCAAACGTGCCTTGTAGTGCTATCAGACGCAGGAGAGTCACTTGTTGCTGTATGCATAACCTTATGGCTTACTGACAACAGAACATAGGTGTTTCAGATAGATGTTGGCAAGAGTGATGCGGTGCTTTATTTGTCACACAGCACCTGCAGCACCTGCACCCTGCAGGTTCTTACCTTACACTTCCTTGAAACTAGGAAGTCAGAGGATTTAGATGGGAGTTTCCAGCACTTTCACTCAAAGAAGTGGCCTTCCACGAACATGCCTTTGTGTGTATGTGTGTGTAAGTGTAACTGAGACTATAATTAAATGCGATGCATGCCAGTGTGTAAGAGGGGAGACACACACAGACGGACAGCCAAGGAGACTGAAGGTGTGCGCCTGTCATTCTTCAGCCAAAGCTAGATTTGTTGGGCACAAGGCAGAGATGCTCTGGCATACACCGACAGCCTTTTTTTTTTTTTCTTCTTCTTCTTTTTTTGGTGAGGAGGCGACATGAGTCACCAATGTTGTGGTTAGTGAAAGGGACAGCTGGGGGAGGTTTAAGGGGAAGTGGAGTGGGTAGAGCTGATTGGGCAGGCTGACAGGGCAGCACAAACTCTAATTAGAGTAGAAGTAAGAGCTTCCTTATAGTGTTTAAAAGGAAGGGCTTTGCTGTGCAGGATGCACACTCTTGGCCTGTTTGCACAGCAGGATGTTGCTTATTGGTGTTCTTGCAGCAGGGTGTTGACCAGTGTGTGTGCAAACACTTGTGAGTACAGCCACACCTCCACAGTGAAAAGGATGTTGTTTTGTTTGGAGAGGAAAAAACCATGAAAGACCCTTTGTTATAGGTCCAGGAAGGTCCTCAGATGAAGTGAATTTATTTGTCGGTGCTGTTTACATCCTTGGGAGAACAAAACTGTAACAAGTTAGTGCTCTCAGATGCATGTGATAAATGGAAATCATTAACTTCCAACTCACCTTAGTTCTGTTCATTTCCTGAAAGTTGTGACTTGTTTCTACCAAAGTTTTGCCTTTCTCAACAAAATCTAAAATACTCGCTGTGTTTTATTAATCTATTGTGTAATTGAACTATCTGTTTTGCAGTAGGGTGGTTGCAAAATTTACAGCAGAGTCACAATCATATTTTAAGTTTGCAAACCTGGTGTTCTTCTTTGTAGTAAAGAGCACATCCTGCGATGACTCTGAGAATAAGGATTCATAGTGGGTTACTCAGAACTTGCTCATAATGTGTTTGTTTCAGGTTTGCAGCCGAATTTTACTGTCAGATTACCGATATGTGCAACAGTTTGCAGGATGGATATTGTAATGTTTGTTTTTTTTTGGCAGGTGATTAAACTGTTAATGTTCTTGTAAAGGAGAAGCTCTAAAATCCCAGTCCTCCCCGCAGTTAGACAGAGCTTCCCTGAAAACACTTGGCCATCCTCCAGACCTCAAATTGATTTCTCATCTCTCTAAGTCCTAAATCTCCCTTCATGCCGCAAGCCTGCTGCTAGAATGAATCATTTTGGCAGCGTGTTTGCATGCAGGCGAGCCTCTTTTCACAGGTTATGGTTGTTATAGTGTTATGTGGCTTGTAGTTGCTTAGGTTCCAAGTAGTGTTTTGTCTTACTGTATAATTTCTTCTCTGGGGCAACAACTCACTTGTTGCATTTGCCCACAAAACATCTATCAAACACAAACCATATATAGTGTTTTACTATTTGTATGCAGAAGACAGAACTGAGACTTGAAATCTTCTTAGATGCTAATGGCAAGAATCCGTCAGAGGGACATTTGAAGTTGTCCAATAACCATATATCGACCATTATACATACATCTTCCAGATATGTGATCTATACTTTGTTAGAAATGCTGCAGTGATTACTGAAACTTGGAAAACTCCAAGAATCGTTTTCTAGTTTTCTGTTTTGTTAAGGGGAAAAAACCCCCAACAGCATCTTTTCATTAAAGTCAGATTTCACCACAGATCCTCCAGCAAAATGCAGCTCTCTGTGGTTGTTCCCAAGCACAGTGCTGTTTAAATGTACACCTGAAGGCTGTAAATAAATCCATGTCCTCTAGACCATTCTTATCTTTAGAAAAATGAGCGAGCAGAATCATGGTCTGAATGCTTCAAGGGCCAAACATATACAGACTCTCTGTAGACTTCTCTTGTTAATCTTTGTTTTATTTATTTATTTTATTTTATTACATTATTATTAGAGTGGATATTATACCGGAGCAGACAGTGGAAGAAAGACAGGTTGGCAGGGGGTGGGTGATCAGGTTTAATGAGGTTACAGCTGTGTCATCTATGCTCCTCCCACTGTTCAGTAGGTTGATTGGTGTCAGTGCTTTAGCTGTGATTGGGCAGAAAAAAAATGTTTGAATGTTAGTTCTAAAAACTATTTTGTGCAGCAGGCACTTTGATCAGCATTCCTTGGCATTCATTTCCAGCTTTAATAAGTTAATATGCGAAATATGTTGTTAATAACAATATCTAAACCAGAGAAAGGATGTACTGCAGTTAACAGCCTTGTACCAACAGTTAGATGAGATTATGGTATTTGTCGCGGGGCTGTAGATGGCCCACTTTGCTCCCCTTCATTGCCGATATTTACCATTTAATTTAATTATATGCTGAAACTGTCACTTTTTTTTTTTTTTACTTTAATGCAAAGGTTAAAATCTTACAGACAAAAGCTTTTAAATACATGGTGTGTTAAGTCTTTGTTGTGAATTTGTAGGCGGAGGTCATTTTATGGTTTTCTCACAGAATGTGTGTTAATTTTACCCCAAGATGTGCGCTCTACATTTAGAGCATGACACACACATTTGTACACACACAAAGAGTTTAGTAGAATAGTTAGCCTCTGGTACTTACAGCAGTCATATGGCCTTAAAGAGGGAAACAAGAATCCTCTTTATCTCGTTTTCTTTCCTCTCTGTGTTTGTGCCGAAGCTCTGCATTTGCTGGAGTTCATTCTAGAAGAAGGAGCATTGACTTGTTACATGGTTGTTGGTCTGTTGGACAATTTCTTCGTACTGGATTGGTTTGAGGAATGGCATATGTGTTTAGCAGTTAGGTAGGTTTACATTATGGTAACTTTGATCATATCAAAATGGCCTGAGGGACTGAATGACAGATTAGTGTATCCGAAGGATTTCAAACATTACATTTGGGTTGGTGACCGGATTGCCACTGAAACGGTGAAGTCAAACACATTTATAATGTCAGCTAACTTGATGTGGTTAGTGGTTATAAAGGTCTTTTATTCTAAGTGTGCCACTGTGTCTGGAGATTATCCCACAAACATATGGAGTGCTGTCAGCTGGAGGACTGACTAGCTTCAGCATCATTCTTAAAAATGTGAATGTTGACGATCTAGAAATTAAACTGCCAACTCAAACTCATTCTCTGCTTCTGTTTCTTTTCTATAGAGTTGCTATCAGCTGACTTGTTTACTCCCAGGTGTCCCACCATATTGAACTCAATCAGCAAAATGTCAGGTATATTTGCAAAATTAAATTTCTTTGCAGAACTTTGGATGTGTGTGTGTGTGTGCATACATACATAGACAGATATCATATGAACTTTTTTTTTCTTTTAGGTACCTACACACCAGCTCCTGGTGGGCCATTCTCGGCTCTTACCCCGAGCATGTGGCCCCAGGACATTCTGGCAAAGTACCATCAAGTAAGAATATAGTTTCCCACATTGTTGATAAAACAAGTTTCTTGAGAAATGGAACTTTTTCAGATCTTAAAAATTGAGAAAAAAAGATTAAAGGCTGTCACACATCTACATCCATCATTTTTTTAGTTTTCTTCAACAAAAAAAATGGACTAATCAAATGCTGCCTACTTCAGTTAAAGACGTGAGTTGTGGAGGTTAATATATTAATTAATTAATATATTTAAAAAAATAAGTGCATTCAGGGTTGTGGTCCCACAGTGAAAAAGAGGTGTAATTCCCTTTTGTATTTGCCCAAATCAAAGTGAAATAAAACTTTTTGATTGTGTATGCTCCATGAAATGTTTTGGTATGAATATCAGTATACTTATCGTTTTTGTTTTCTGTGTTATACCAATTTCATTATCAGGTATTTATGACTAAGCATAAATATTTAGTTTTAAAATCACCAATTAAATAACCCACAGGGTTGTATATAATGTGTCTGAGCTTACTTTTAAAGTGAGAGGAATAATGTAGTGAAAATGTGGCTTTTTGCTGCCAGTTTATATCTAAAAAACCTCCTGTAGCCTGCTTCGGAGAAGGTAACGTTGTTCAGCATAAGTTACCATGGTGATCTCGTCAGTTTAAAACACTACTCCTTTAATGGCACTGAAACCATTAATATCACTCCTTTATAGCCACGTTTCTCTGTTTTAGTCGTGTTTCTACTATGAGATGTTCAACGATTAAATCCATGTCACTGTTTTGCTTCTGCAGAAAGACTCTTCACAGCAGCCTGAACTCCAGTATGATGAATTTGGCTTTAGGGTGGACACAGAGGGTATTTCATTTATCCATTTCTTCTCTTTTGCTCTGTCTTTCTCTTTTTATCTCACTTTCTCTCTCACACTCACACACAGACGATTCTTTTCCAGCTTAATTCTTTTTTTCATCATTTGGTGAATCGCAGTAAAGAAAAAAAAATCATTTTTAGATATGAGCATAGTAGCTCTATTATGTATGTGAAGTGCATGTGATCTCAGGGTTTTTCCAGCCTTGACCTATTATGACGATGAAGAAGGCTATTTATTGAATATTCTTTGAGTGCGTATTTTGAGTTTTAAACCCCAGAAAAATGTTTTGTTAATCTATCAGCCAAATTTTAGTGATTTTAAAAAACAATCTAAATACACAAAATTATGGTTCATATGTTATGAATGAAGTAAGCATTATTCTCTGCTTCTCTGAAGTGTGCTGATTGACAAGTCTTACAGAAGTAGACTAGTCCCTCCAGTCCTTCTGGAGACTCAGCTGAGTTTGTTTTAAGTAAAGCAGCTTTGATATTTCTGCAGTGCATGCCCACAGTATTGCAACTGGTACCATTTTCCATTATATTGTTCTTCTTAATCCAAGAGTTTGCAAGTTATAACAATTTTAATATAGAGCCTGCACAGAAAACAAACTAAAGCTGAAGTTAAGGCTGAATATATTACTTTCTCTTAGATGGTGGGGAGCCTAGGTCTTGGCTGGGCACTGAGGGCTCTCCCCAGCGTGAAGACCCCCAGCAGCGACTGCGCTGGCAAGCCCACCTGGAGTTCACCCATAACCATACAGTAGGTGACCTGACCTGGGATCTTATTGATCCTGTCCTTCCACGCTCTGAGCGTTTGCATTCCTTGGTGCTAGGAGGAATACCTCATAGTATGAGACCACAGGTAAGCTTTACAGGCAGTTTTCTTTCTTGTAGCATTGACTAGAAGTCTAAAATACTGTTAAAGTAAGCTAGTTTTATAGTTATGTTACTGAAACATCCTTTTTTCCCTTCCCCTCTTAGCTTTGGATGCGTCTGTCTGGAGCCCTTCAAAAGAAGAGGACCTCTGAGATCTCTTACAGAGAAATCATCAAGAACAGCTCTAATGATGACACCACAGTAGCTAAACAGGTAAAATGCCTAACTGTATATAAGTTAAGTTCAAAAAGTACTGCCTAAATGCAGTCAAGAAATCTGTCTGACAAATTTCACTCAACACACTTGGAGATTAGACTTCAAGCATTAGGGTGTTTTCCATTATTTTTCTTCATTTGCGCTGCAGAATCCTTAAAGATCTTTTAAATAATGATGTGATGATCCCGTCTTAACCTTTTGTCCCTCAGATAGAGAAGGACTTGTTACGGACTATGCCAACCAATGCGTGTTTCAATAGTCTGACCAGTGTTGGAGTGCCAAGGCTGAGACGTGTGCTGAGAAGCCTAGCATGGCTCTACCCTGACATTGGGTACTGTCAGGGAACTGGCATGGTAAGAACACATACATAGAGCGCCTGTCTGGTCAGTTACATTACTCCAAGCAGCTGATTCAACATAGAAGGCATTCTCCTCTTTATGCGGTCATTGCTTCTCATATCTGTCTCATCCATCCAGGTGGTTTCCTGCCTGCTGCTCTTTCTCGAGGAGGAGGATGCACTATGGATGATGTGTGCCCTGATCGAAGACCTTCTTCCTCCGTCTTACTTTTCCTCCACTCTGCTGGGCGTTCAAACGGATCAGAGAGTTCTCCGCCAACTTATTGTTCAGTACCTGCCGGCCCTTGACCGCCTTTTGCAGGAGCATGACATAGGTAGGATCAAGTATCAATAAAGATGAGAGTTTAGTCCTTGGGTTGTGGAAAAAGGGTATTGAGTTGCACCCTATGCTGTACATTGCATACAGTAGGTAACAGCTTCTTCTTTTTTTGTACATCCAGAGTTGTCACTGATCACACTGCACTGGTTCCTGACATCATTTGCCAGTGTGGTGGACATCCGTCTGCTCCTTAGAATCTGGGATCTGCTCTTCTATGAAGGGTCACTTGTGCTTTTCCAGGTGACACTGGGCATGCTCAAGATTAAGGTTAGCCACAGTACTTCTACTGAATCTCAGTAGCCTCATGCAGTTTGCATTTTTCTTTTTGCTTTTCTTAGGATGGAAGATAAAGCCATCATCCTCAGTTCCCACTCCAGTTATCTGCCAATCATTCCTATTATTAACAAGAACGGTTTATATTGAGTACTAATCTTATTTAATTTACTTCTTGACTCCAGGAGGAGGAACTCGTATCATCAGAGAACTCTGCATCCATTTTTAATACTCTTTCGGATTTGCCGAGCCAGCTGAGAGACGCACCTGCAGTTCTAGGGGAGGCTATGAGGCTAGCAGGGACACTGTCCCAAGAAACTCTGGAAGCTCACAGACACAAGCACCTAGCCTACATCCTAAATGAACAGGCACAGCTCAGCAATGGCAACAACACGACACTCAACACCAATCTCAACAAGGTCAGTCATTGTAGTATTGGGATAGTTTATTAGTCGTGTGGTTTAGACAGGCAGAGTAGGAGGTGTATTTGTCCTTTCTTCTAAATTTTTTGTTAAACAAAAAGAGGGGAAAAAAATTGAGATTTAATTGGTAAATGTTCAGGTGGTGAGGAGGCAGTCGCTGCGCAGGAAATCCACCCTGACCTCCCTGCTTTTTGGGGAGGATGAGGCAGAAGCTCTGAAGTCAAAGAACATAAAGCAGACTGAGTTGGTGGCCTCCTTGCGAGAGGCCATATCCCGCATTGCAGAGCACTTCCATTGTCTGGATCCACGGCACTCGAGCACTGTGAGTGTTTATGTCCTGTTCTGAACTATGAATCAACCAAAATAAACAGAGCATCAGCCATTCAGTACTTTCATTTTCTGTCTGTAGCATTATAATATTCTCAAATTGTGGAATTATTTTTTTCACACATTTTGACTTCCATATTGATCTGTTCCATTTTATCTGTCTAGGATCTAACTCCAGACTACTCCATGGAGAGTCATCAGCGGGATCATGAAAACTTTCTTGTGGTATCTCGCAACCGACGGAGACGGGCAAAGGCTTTGCTGGACTTTGAGCGTCATGATGATGATGAACTGGGCTTTAGAAAGAATGACATCATCACTGTGAGTCATAATTTACAGAGATGCAAGCAAAAAAGAAGCACAGCTCTGTCTTATCTCTGTGTCTTATTCTGCTATATTCTTCTGTCACTCAGATTATTTCACAAAAGGACGAACATTGCTGGGTTGGTGAACTCAACAGCCTTAGAGGTATGTGGGGGTTTTTTTTTTTAAATTTAATTTTTTAAATGTAAAGAGTCAAAAAACTTTTATTGATCTAGCACATTTAAAATAAAAGAAGCTGATCCAAAGGCAGATGTATTTACATTCCAGGATTTCAGAAAAACATTTACAAAAAAACATTTAAAAATGAAAAACAAAGTAAAGAATTATAAAATTGATATTAAAAAAGATGTACAAAATAAATAAAATTGTGTAAAAGCTATAGGATAAAATTATAAAAGGAATCAATGAAGGAAATAATCAATGAAAATAAATACACAAGTAAAATGTAACCATAGAAACAACTGATATAAAATATCAGTAAGTAATAATCCACTTAATCATAAATTTTGTCTTTAACAGGCTGGTTTCCAGCAAAGTTTGTTGAGGTTCTTGATGAAAGGAGCAAGGAGGTATGCACACGTTTACGTTATTCTCTTAATTAAAGCCAAGCACTTTGAAATTGTCCAATTAGCTGATGTTTCTTACAGTGTTCGATGCCATAAACTATGCACCAGTTTTTGTCTTTGCTTCTTTATTATTGTAATGTCCTGACTGTTGAATCATACAGTGTCTTGAACATTTATTGATGATCTCGTACATGTCTCCAGTACTCACTAGCAGGTGACGACTCTGTGACAGAGGCAGTGACAGACCTGGCCAGAGGGACTCTATGTCCAGCTCTGAAGGCTATCTTTCAGCATGGTCTGAAGAAACCATCTATACTTGGTGGGCCATGTCACCCGTGGTTATTCATAGAGGAGGTAGGAAAACGTCTTGTCATCATAGTATCATGTATCACACATCCGTCTGTCAAACTAAAAATTTAAATTAAATCCTCTGCTTTTTACTCAGGCGGCCAGCAGGGAGGTAGAGAGGGACTTCAATTCTGTTTACTCCAGGCTAGTCCTGTGTAAAACCTACAGGTGAGACGCACAGAAAGTGTTATCCTTTGCTATATTAACCCAAATTTTAATCTTCTCCAGGTGCAATCAGGGATGCACTTGACTTTAATTTGCATTGCATGATGCTTTGTTAGGAACATAAATGGGCCATTTACCGTTAACTGTATGCTCAGTGCACTGTGTGCTTTTTGCACTACTGCTACTAGAGATTTAGAAGTAACAAGTGGTTGTCTTTGGGATTTACCAGGTTAGATGAAGATGGAAAAGTACTAACGCCAGAGGAGCTGCTTTACAGAGTGAGTGAACACTGTTTATTAATCACCAAGTGTATTGTCAGTGAAGTGAGGCGTAGCTTCTAGTCTGTAAAGTCGCCGTGTAGCACTGAAAACTGATAAAGTGCATGACTGTTTCCCTTTGATTACCTTCTCAGGCAGTGCAGTCAGTCAACATGAGCCATGATGCAGCACATGCCCAAATGGATGTCAAGTTTAGGTCTCTTGTGTGTGTTGGCCTGAAGTAAGTTTCATCACACATGCATGTAGAATTAAAATAATCAAAGTCACTCTGTAGAAGCATATTTTCACACAGTCTGTTTGAATCTGTCTCTCTTCAGTGAGCAGGTGCTGCACTTATGGTTGGAGGTGTTGTGCTCCAGCATGGCTGCAGTAGAAAAATGGTATCACCCATGGTCATTCCTTCGTAGCCCCGGATGGGTACAAATCAAGTGTGAGCTCAGGTAGTTAACACACATCAGACTGCTCAACTCATGGATGGTTACTGAGTGTTAAATTCTTGAAGTTGGCTGCATCTTATCCACGAGCCATCTTTTGCATTTTCCACACATAATTCACTAGTGTAAAAACAGGAATATACATGTAAAAGAAGCTTGAAGGGTAAAAGTTAAACAAAGTGAAGCTGTATCAACCAGGATAATGATGAAAAACCTGTTTTCTCCTCAGGGTCCTGTCAAAGTTTGCCTTCAGTCTCTCCCAAGATTGTGAGCTGCCCGACAAAAAAGAGGTGAGTCGAGGAGAATGTGACAGCATCTCCATATAGAGCGGTTGTGAGCCAGTCTTACTATTAAGGACCACTTGTTAGAACTAAGTGAAGGAAAGCATTATGACTTATACTTTTTCAGAAGTCTGCTATTCTGAAAGCAGAAGTTATGGAAGTGCTGGTTCAGCATCACCTCTTTAGTTGGGATCTCTAGGTAATGTCGCTCATGAGACTGTCAGTAGATTAGTGTAGGTATTAGTGTTTTTTGTCTTCTTTTACCCTTCATCTTCAGAGTGAGGTGGCACATTTGTAGAATAAAATATCTTTGAAAGAGGAAAATTTGCCATGTCACTGTAGAAGTAGACTAGAAATAGCAGTTGTTGGTGCTATTAGTGACACACTGCCATCTCCTTCCTACAAGTCAGACTGTCTCCTCTGGGGGGGAAAAAAGCCTCATCTTTATCAGATCCATGGATTTCACTTTTATTATATTATGGTGACTTAGATATTATAGTCGTTATGTGCGGTTAGTGTCATGAATTTTTTTTTTCCCCCTTCAGACTCCAGATGGTGACTTTTTTTTGTTTTTTAATTAAGGCAATATTCTTTTAGGCATATAATAAAACATATTTTCATTAAAATTACTGATTGGTGTTTCTGTCAGAAGGTGTTGCTATCTGCGATGCATTACTGACTTCTGTCTTCAAGTAAAAAGCTTTCCACATTTCATTTCTGTCCCAGGAGAAGGAGCAGAAGCCACTGAAAGAGGGAGTGCAGGATATGTTGGTGAAACATCACCTGTTCAGCTGGGACATTGACGGATAGATGTGCAGCAAAAAACCTGTAGGCTGAAACCTAGGACTTGGTCTCCAAGTCGTAGCTTAGCCTTTTTTTTTTTTTCCTTTAAATGTAAAAAAAAAAGAAAAAAAAAAAAAGAGTGAAGAGACAAGAAATATAGACACTACTGTCAGCCTGCTAAAAGAAGTGACTACTTCACCAACCAATTCATCCTCTCATCCTGTGTCAGTTTTGGACAATGGTAACACCCAAAATACTGAAACTCAACCGGTTAGTGTTGGCTGAAGCATGTGCATCACTGTACATAATTTAAAGTGATATATATATGAAAACACTCCTGCCATAGAAAAAGAGTTTGTATCCTTTAGGACAGACTACAACATATGCCTGAACAGCATATTTTTTTCAGTACCTGCAGCTCATGGTGCATGAGTGGATGAGAAATACAATCTGTTCTCTCGTTCTGCTCATAAAGTTGCCATGACAAACACAAGTTGTTGTAACATTATCCTAAATTCCATCCTCATCATCCTTTAAAGATTTAAGGCCAAAATAGAACATTACTAAACACAAAGCTGTAAAGTTACAAACTATTTTTAAGTGGAATGTATTTTACCTCAGTATCACAAATTCCACAAAATACTTAATTAAATGTTGCACATGCCAAGTAAAGCCTTGTGACTTTGTGATATAAGATATGGGTATGTGTGCTACCTAAGCAGTGGTAGTAAAACGTCTGTCTTGTATAATATAATGTACATGAAGCAGATAATTTGTGTTACACCTATATATGTATAAACGATAACTACACATACAAATCTATACTTTGTAATGGGGTTTTTTTGTATATGAACACATTTGTTGCTTGTGACTAAATGTACCATTAAGGCAATTCAAACATAGGACTTTTTATCTGTATTTTACATACAGCTTTACAGACTGATCTCTAGCTTTGACTTTTATTTACAGTTTATTTGTGAATGTTTAAGTTCAGTGAGCTGTGTTACGTGTAATGAAACATGTTCATTATTTTTTAAGACAAAGTTTTTGACTTTGTTCTTTTGATTTTTATCCCTTAGAGTTAAAGAACAGCTCTAAGTATTTTTTTTTTTATTTCACTGCTATACTCTATGTATCTTTCCTTAGTTTCTTAGCGCTACATGACTTCTTACTTGATTGTCAAATTAACAATTTAATTCTTTCTTTGCACTAAAATAATTTACAGCAAATAATATTTCACCAATCCATAACGCTCTTAAATCCTGCTGTACAAAATTTCTCTAAAGATTTACTGAAGAAAATCATCTATTCTCCTGGCAAATCATTTTTGCAAAACTTTTGAGTTACCCCACATTTCTTCTTGTTATTTTGCTTCCAATGAACCAGACTTACACTTTTCTGAAATGGTCTTGAGCAATAGTTCTGCAGTCTTTCTGAAGGTCTTCTCGTTTGTCTCAAACTGTTTCTCTACCAAAAATGCCAGAGATAACAGTTTGAGACAAAAAATAGCCAACAATTCATCTACTATTCACTGAAGCCTCGTCAGAAATGATCTCAAGAAAGGCTGGCTGTCATGAAGCCATTTTTGAGGAAGGGGAAACTGGACAATAACACAGTAACTGGACAAAGAGGCAGTGGCAACAGGTCTTATGGAGTGATAACTACAAATTTGAAACGTTTGGTACAGTGAGTGTCTACAGGTATCTGTAAAAACTGGTGGCAGCTGTGTCAGGATGTAGACCTGCACTTTAGCCAGTGGCGTAAGGGATCTTGTCAATACTGATGGATTTATCAAGCATTAGTACCATCTGGAAAGATTCTGTCAACAACTTCAGCATAAAAATGATTTTATGGACACTGCCAAAAAAAAAAAAATCATACTCTGATGGAAAAACACACAATAGAATGCCAACAGTCATGGATTTTCCTTCCCAGAGCCCAGGCCTCAACATAAGTGAGGCAGTGTGGGATCATTTTGGCGGAGAACAGAACAAAAAGGCAGGAAACATCCGAAGGCGAGTTTTGAATGTCCTTCAAGAAGCCTGGAGAACTATTCCTGAAGACTACTAAAAGAAATGGTAAGAATTCAGGCAGTGCTAAAGAGTAAAGGTGATAATACCAAATGTTGACCTTCAAGCCGGTTAGAATTGTACAAACTCTGTACAGTATATACTGTATTTTCACATAGACTTGAACATGTTTCAATCAATCTAATTCCCATTTTCCTTACAAAATATTAAGAAATGAGGGGTTAGATCCATTCAAATAATATTACTGCAAATAATGTCAGAAATATTGAAAATACAGAAACACAATAGCCAGCAATGTTGAAAAGTTCAGTAAACTGTGTTTATTAATGCTCCTTTTCTTGTAGCAAGGGGTTTAAAATGTCACAATATGTCTACAGCAACAAGCCATAACACATGGGATATGAGAGTTACAAGTAGCACTGCAAGTACGGCAAGTATTACAATCAGTAGCAGCTGCTGAAGTGAGAAACTGTGCTGTATTGGTACTAACACTATTATAAGGTTTGTATATAGACCGACGATGGAAGAATGACACATACTACTGAATCTAGGTGTGCAAGTGAACTTGTCTCAAAAGATGAAGACCATCCAAGAGTAATTTTACTGCATGTCAAATAAATAATTATAAAACAAAACAGCTTATATTTTCTGTATACCTAGAATTTTAAATCACTGTGTGAACTCTGCTACATTCGTGATTTGCATACATTTTGTACATCCTTCCAATCAGTAAAACTAAGAGGCAATTTATGCTGTATAAATAGTACAACTGTTTATCACTGCAAATACACTGGGAATTCATGGGTGTCAGTAATAGCTGCTCATAAATATAGGGTATTGGACCCTTGTCTTGGGTTTATCCTTCCTCCCTGCCCCTGAAACTGAGCCAGAGGACTGATTTCAGACACGCATAAAATATGGATAAAATTAAATATATTTATCATCCTGAGTGAGGCTAACCTCAAAAACCACACTGCTTTCAATCACCCAAGCCATTCGAAATGGTAAAGGCAGCTGATATTAAATGCTTAGGAGGTGTATGCTTTTAGTGTGAGACATACCCCTCTGTGTTCCCTTTTAAAAAGAATTAAATAAAAAGCATGGGACCTGGTGTAAAAAAACCCCAAAAAACCAATAAAAATAAAAAAGGCGAGGAGTAATAAGACTGAGGAGAGTGTCTTGCTCCAAACATCTGCTTCCTTCATGGTGTGTGGAATGAAGACACTTTTGGAGTGACAGGAAGAAATCGGACACGTGGGCTTTTCAGCAGCTCCCTATCCCCGATGACGAAGGCGCTGCTGTGGAGTTGGTGCTGCTGTTCTGGCCTTTTCCTTTGTGCCTCTGGCCACCCCTTCTCCTTCCACCACCTCCAGACCTTGGCTGTAACGTAGATGGAACGAAACCGCTCAATAAGGCAGTCGCTGCACTGCATCACAATGCCAAAAACAACAACAAATGGAAAGACCAGAGTCCATATTGCCAGTCTCCACAATTCAGCCTCACTGTTGCTTTTGTTTTCTGTCAACACAGGTTACCTTGTTCTCTTTGTTGCCCTCCTTTAACTGAGGGTCATCATCTCCCTCTCCCTTTGACAGCCAGCCACGAAAGCAAAGGAGATGGAGAGAGTGTAAAGGAGTGATGTGCGTGAGTTAGAATTTAGGCGGAAATATGACAAAGCAGTGTATTGATTCACAGACAAGGTGTTACATGAGAAAAAAAAGGGAGTTAGCGGAACAGCAGAGAACAGCAACGTCGGGGTAAGTAATCAGAATCTGAAGAAACGCAGGAACTGCACTACTACGAACACACAGTATTTGTACATACAGCATGCTTTAGTACTTTTAATGACTTGTGACTCACCAGTTGTGTCAAGTTGGAGCCTGGCGGCTGAGCTGCTGCTCCCGCGTCGTCACCGGCCGCCACGGTGCCGTCCTCTTTTCGCAGCGGCGCCTTTTTGGTAGACTGCATTTTGATTTGTGGTGGTTTTGAGTTTGATGGCATGTTATTGGTGGATTGCAGCAGCTGAAAATGGCATGAGACAAGATGTTAGTCTCAAAGAACTACCTGTGAGCACATAAATTTACAATGATTTCTACATTTTGGACATAATCTTAATATTTCTTGATGCATTCTCAATCATCCAGGAAAGTAAATCTCCAAAGGTTGATTCTGTTCATCTGGATGTAGCGTTTTGTGGGAGAAACGTTTCGTCACTCATCCAAGTGACTTCTTCAGTCTCAGCTGACTGCAGGTTTCCCCAATCTTATAAACAGTACATTTGCATAATGACGTTTCTCCCACAAAACGCTACGTCCAGATGAACAGAATCAACTTTTGGAGATAGTCTGTAATGCAGCTCACAAGGCTGTTGATGTCCTCCCTGTGGTCGTCACAAAGCACCTCCTACACAGTAGACTCAAAGCAGTCCTTCACAGCCTCCTCCCTCTCCTCCGACCATCTCTGCAGTGGGCGGGTGGCTGGTGGCTCCCCGCGCACCCTGTTTTCATTAAAAAATGTTTATGGTTTGGAAAAACCCTACACTCACCAACCATAACACCCATCTTCTATAAGATCTAGAAATTCTAAAAGATAAACAGAGTCATGAACAGATACAGAAACTTAAGATGGGCGTGGATGTCACGGTCCCGGGTCGGTGACCCAGTGTTTTGATTTTTTGTATTATTATTATTAGTCTTTGATTTCACCATGGTTTTTGACTGCTAGTCCATCGTCTTTACACCTTGGTCGGTCCATCGTGACAGTATGGACCGACCAGACAATAGACCCAGCAGCATTCGCTCCATCGGAGGAGGTCCAGGAGGACATCATTTACTGTAGGCTGTACGATCAATGGCTGAATCATTCCCGGGGGGGGGGGGTATCGTCTTTCCGGTCTCCCCTGGCTACTGAGTTCACTTCACCTGCTAATACAGGACTTTCTCCTTAACACACTGCATCTTCACCCCCAACTGCAACCGCTCACCTACCCGCCCCACCGGAGGATTCGCTATCCCGCCCGTCGGTCCTTCCGAGGAGGAGGAAGCCGACACACCTCTCCATAGCCAGATTCCGGCCATGGGTGAGGATCTTCATCATCATGGGTGGCCTCCTGAGCTGTGTCACCACCGCCATCTTCCACACAGTCGGCCTCCGGACCTGCTGCGTTCACGTCAAAGCTGTCCTGGACAGTCTCATCGCTGTCACTTTCCAAGTGTACGGCATCCGGACCTGTGTCACCGCTGCCGTTTTCCATGCAGCTGGAGTCCTGATCTGCTTCACCTATGCTACCGCTGCTTCCCACGCGGTCGGCCCCCTGAACTGTGTCGGTGGTGGGACTTTTCATGTAGGCGGCCTCCAGAACTGCTCCATCGCCACAGCTGGCTCCACTGTCGGCCTCCAGAACTATGTTGTTGGACTATTGTGTCTAGTTCTTTTGTGTTTGTTGTTTCTGGACTCCTGGTGCTCCTGTTTTTCTGTTTCTTCGAAATAAAAGAAACATAAAAGCTTTATTTAACAGAAATGCAAATATTCCCATATAAAAGCTCAAATTTAAGTTTAAACATGAATTAATTAATAATTGGTACTGTCATAGTGCATGCTAAATATGTTTCAAAGTAAGACATAGCACTTAGGTTGTGCATGCTATCTGGGACTGTATTCCTCCTTATTTGTGTGAAGCTGAGTGTATCCTGTATGAATGATTTCAGGTGTGGCACAGTTAAGTAAAAACTGAAACATTAACTGTGACAAACATACAAAATAACAGGAAATCAGGTAAGGGGCAAATGTTTTATCACACCACTGTATACATATAACCACAAACCACAGCTAAAGTATACAATTAGCTAAGTAAAAATATTCAAATTATGCCTGGATTTGCTTTGTTTGATGAATGACTGGTTTATTGACATCACAGGAAGTCCAGAATGTGGGCAGTCTGTGTGGTTGCAAATTTTGAAGCCATCATGATAACCTTATCCCACCAACGATGTGGAGATCCAACCTTCTTAGATCCAGTTAAAATCAGTGCTTTCAAAAAGATGCTCTGGAAAAAAGTAGAATTCTTGGAACAGAGTTTAATACACTGAGTCATATGAACACCAAGAAAAGTTACCGGAGCTGGAGAGTGAGTTATTCAGGAGAACTATCCCCTTACATTAACTGCCCCGTTACTGTACCACCTTAATGGTGAAGCAAAATGTCTTAAGAGTCTACGTGAAAGTTACAGTATATATGTTCAGTGCAGATAGATATATCGTGTATAGTTATATAGATATACATGTCATCCAAAAATCCACCACATCTGCTCCCTCTTTGCCTCTCTGCATGACTTCTGAGAGCTAATCTTCTGAACTGTTGATCTCACAGGACTGCTGGGAACAGACCCACAACACCTCCATCCATCCCAGTTTAGACTTTGTGAAGTCCCCACTCGCCCCACCTCTCTCTCTAATATATAGTCAATCAGTCAGGTCAACTGATCTTCAACCACAACTTATAGCAGTTTCTCTATTTCTCTCTTTTAACACAGGCAGTTCTGTTACATTTGAACATTCAGTCAGATATGAATCACTTCAGGTTTCATTTATCTTAGATTTCATTAGCACATTCACTTTAGCAAAATCCCTTTTAATCCAAATACTTTTTCTCTTTCATACACTTTAAATGTCAGATATTCAGAGATCAGAATGTCCTGTGTGCACTCTCATTTACTCTCTCTCTTTGTCACACACACACACACACACACACACACACACACACACACACACACACTCATATCTCTG
>VUQG01019463.1:0-20382 GCA_015106755.1 Etia nguti | reverse complement strand
TTCTCGTCTAATATATATATATATATATATATATATATATATATATATATATATATATGTAATTGTAACGAGACATTTCTGATTGTCAGGGTATAAACAGGAAGATAAGGTGTAGTGTATTGATCACTAGGTAGTGGAAAGGGCGTGGGATTAAATAAGCTTATGCTTCTTCCTGCTCCTTTTTGAACATGAAATTTTTTGGGGTTTTTTGTAGTTGTGGTGCTTTGTTTTCCTTTTGTTTTGCTTTGTTTGTTTGTCTTTTTATTTCTCTGTTGCTGTACTTTTTTTAACATTCAAACATTAACATTAATTTTAACGTTCAAAATAAAGATTCAATTTATTAAATCATTTCATTAAAACACACAAAATGCAACAAATACTGTGATACAAATAATGTAGCAAGGTAAGGCTTAATAGACAGCAGCTAGCTACAGCTGCTGGTGTTTATCACTCGGGCTGTCATCCTTTAGTAAAAACCAAACAAGTGCTTAAAAAAATCCCCTTATATTTTTATTATAGGGGAAATTATCTACAAAGGCTAAATCAACTTTTGGCTTTTAAAAACACATTAGTTACAAAGTTGAAGTTGGGTATTTTAATGCGGTGTTTTAAGGGGACTTTAAAGGAGAAGGAGGAAGAAGAGGGAAGGTGTTATGCACTTTTGCAATTGGCTTCATTTTTCAGGTTGCCACTGGGGAAAAGATCACACCTGCTAAAGCCACGGTACATTTTCACTGTAATAGTGAGAGTGTCAACATCTGTCTGTGTCTGTGAGCTCACAGAGCTGGAGGTCCACAACTGCACCCAGTATGTTTTAGTGTGTGCTAATACTAGTGCTAGTATTAGCATTTAGACAGATTTTAAGAACCCACTATCCGTTTCTGCTGGTTTCCATGGAGTTGCTGTCTCATCCTTCAACTGTATTGTCAACTTGCAAACAATGGAACCAGGTCTCACGTTGCCCAGGAGGAGCTGCGCACCTGATCCCCTCCAGGGGATTGGCCCTAATCACAAGGACACATGGAGGGACTCTCCCTGTGAGGAGGCACTTGTTGCCAGTCCACTATGACTCACTCGCGCTGGCCATGTGCTGCCTGTTTGTGTGTGCGTGTGTATGTGTGTGTGAGGGAGAGGGTGAGGCTTGGAAACAGAGAGCGAGACTGAGAGAGGGACTTTTCAGAAACACAAGCAGGGAGTAAATCAAAAATTTATAGCACAGGCAGAGCAAAAGCAAGAAGAGCACACCTGTTTTACAGATACAGTACAGGACTGTGAAGGGTCTCTGCTACCACACCACAGCTGATGCCTCCTCCTCCTCGAACTCTAGCTTGACGTTTACAGCGGGGCAAACTTGAAAAGAACAGAGTGGGGTTTCAGTCCCTGCAGTTGTAATGAGTCATGTTAACATTCAAGTGTGGAGGTCATTTTAGAGGCTGTTGCATAACATGAGTGAAAATTAGCTGCTTTTAAGTGGCACCAGCATAACAATCACTCAATCACCTGAGAGTTGAGCTGACAAATGTGTGTATTTTGTAGAAATGTGTTATTTTAAAAGTGGCTTATCAAAGCAGACACATTTTAATGGTTCAACAGTCAGGGTTTATTCCCATGCAAGTGTTTCGAAATCTACACTCCCTACCGTGCTCCTGAGGCGAGTGTATTATTGACTAGCTGCCTTTACCAAAGACATAAATCTGTGGTTAAAGAGTGAGGGAGGAGACAGCTGATAAAGCAGGGAGGGATATAAATCTCTATTTTTTCCTTCTCTCTCTCTCCTCCAGTTTTACATGTCCTGGCAGCGCGTACCTATATGGGTGACCTCATGTCTAGAAAGGGGCTTTTCTAATCAAACTCTGCACACCCTCTGTTATATCCGAGGCCTGTCCATCTGTGTTCCGCGGTTTTGTTGTTTTCCTCTCCATGTAGCACCTGGAAAAGCTGCAGGGGAAATTTAAGGGCTGCCAACACATTCCAACACATTCCTGCTCTAAATGCCTGGGCACAGCCGCAAATTGCTGGCATTCTCCGATTTAAAGGTGCAGCAGTTGTCTTTGTCTTGCCACACACCATACAACATGTTCCCATGTAGGCGTGGGTGTTCACAATTTATCAGTAACTTAATGGCTAATGTATGACATGAAAGTGTATCCCAAATGTGAGGTCCTTGTAATCACCTTCACTTTATTATTTACAACACATGTGACACTTCCAGTTGTAATTTAAATTTTTTTCCTTATGTACAAGGTCTGAATAATCACACCCTATATTATCTTAGATACCTCATAGTACCGTATCACATCAATAAAAAAGAAAACTACAATGGGAGGCAGAGCCTTCTGTTTTCAGGCCCCAATTCTGTACAACCAGCTTCCAGTTTGGATTTGGGAGACAGACATCCTCTCTGCTTTTAAGTTTAGGCTTAAAACTTTCCTTTTGGATAAAGCTTGTAGTTGGGGCAAGTGACCATGAACCCTCACTTGGTTACAACGCAATAGACCGAGGCTGCTGGGGGGTTTCCCATGATGAGTTTTTCTTCTTCACTCACCTTTTTCACTCTCTCTGTGTTCATACACCACTCTGCAATTAATCATTAGTTATTAATAATCTCTGGCTTTCTTCAACAGTCTGTCTTTTGTCCTGTCTCCCTCCAGGCACCCAAAACTGGTCACAGCAGATGGCTGCCTCCTCCCTGAGCCTGGCTCTGTTGGAGGATTCTTCCTGTTAAAAGGGGTGTTTTTCCTTCCCATTGTTGCCAAGTGCTTGCTCATAGGGGGTCGTCGGATTTCTGGGGTTTTCTCCCTAATATTTTCTCCTAATATATAATGATTTCAGATACACAATCTATATGATATAAGGAGAGTATTGGGACTACTCTGGAGGATTAATTAAAGAACTGTTGCTGGGGGGGTTTTATGGATACAGAAGGGTATCTGATGATAGAAAGGTATTTGTACTCCTTATGGATGTGCATATACACTCAGAGGCCACTTTGTTCAACTGCTCAGTTCAACTGCTCATTAGCATAAATGTGTAATCATTCAATCACTTTGCAGCAAGGCAATGTGGCATCCTCTAAACAATCTGCTGAAGTTCAAAGTGAGCATCAGAATGGGAAAGAAAGGTCATTTAAGTGACTTTGAATATGGCATGGCTGTTGTTCTCTAGGTGGGCTGATCTGAGTATTTCAAAATAACTGCTGATCTGCTGGGATTTTCCCACACAACCGTTTCCAGGGTTTATAGAGAATGGTCTGAAAAAGAGAAAATATCCTCTGAGCAACAGTTCTCTGTGTGAAAATGCATTACTGGTGCCAGAGATCAGAGGAGAATGGCCAGATAGGAAGGCAACAGTAACTTAAACAACCCTCATTACAACCAAGCCATGCAGAAGCATCTCTAAAACCACAATACGTCAAGCCTTGAAACACATGGGCTACAGCAGCAGAAGACCACATCTAATGCCACTCTTGTCAGCTAAGAAAAGAAAACTGAGGCTATGATTTGCACAGTCGCTGTAAAATTGAAGAATAGAAGGTTGCAAAAATGTTGTCTGGTCTGATGAGTCTCAATTATCTCGAACTGGTTTCTTGAACAATTGCCAGATCTCAATCCAGTAGAGCATCTTTGAGATTTGATGAAACAGGAGATTCACATCATGGATATGCAGCCAAAAATCAGCACCAGCTATGTTATGCTACTTGTATATATGGACCAAAATCTCTGAGGAATATTTGCATCACGTCTCATTAATGAGACAAAACAGTAATTCTTCACATGTCAAAAATATATTTTTACTACTACAGTGATTCCTGTTGTAAGACTTAACTGTAAGAACTTATTATTTGCAGTTGGTAAACTATTTGACCATATTTTTGGTTTTGACAGAGATGTGCCATATATTTCATTATGATGTATATTTTTTGTTTTTTTCATTTTTGATTGTTGATTGGCTGATTAGACTCATCTGGTTGTTTACCACTAGCAGGGTCCTGGTTCTGATTTGTTAGGGGCCACACCCAAAAATGTCTCAGACATGCTAAGGAAAGCCATGCATCTGTCTCTGCTGCTATGCGACAATACATTTCCTATACATGGTTTAATTATGTTCTGCTGCTGATTTAGTGATAAATGTGCTGTTGTAGAGAACTGCTTGAACAGAGTAGGTTTAGCGGCTTTTTAGAGGCTTTAGAAATGTGTATTTTGTTAACCTGAATATGAAAATATTTTTTCTCATATGTGCATTTTAACTATTTAGATTCAAGATAAGCTTTTCTACACACATTGTGCACTCTGAGTTTTGAGTACTGATGCTTGATTGGCAGCGCTAAATTAAGTTGGACATGTTGTCAGTTGAATTTGGAAAATAATCTTCTGGTGCAAACTGTCCCCACACACATTGACAAAAATACACACACATACACACACATACACACACACACACACACACATGCACACACACACACGTATACATCATTCTGAACGAAACAGGCCAAAGATCAAACCATCAAACAATAAGCAATAACTGACAGCGGAAATATGAAACAACTGTTGTTTCGATGTGCAGTTCATAAGAAATTGAGATAACTGTCTTAGCAACGTCGTAAGTTGTTTAATCATTGCACTTTAAGACTTTTTTGTTTCTTTTTTTTTAAAAAGAGGAACTATCCTCTTTTTTTTTTCCAAACAACAAAACCACAAACTTCAAAAAAAGAAATAATTACTCAATCTTAGCTGCTGGTCCTCCCACCTCCACCCTCCCAGTTCCCCCCAGAGGGAAGCAAGTGCGTCAGTGGAGGGTTGGAAAAGAAGAGAAGTAAAGCCTTTTGACTTTCAGGAAGGAAACACATCTGGGGAATAAGGAAAGAGAGAACGGGTGAAAAGAGGAATTAGCATGGAGGAAGAGCAGCTGGCCAAAAATAGTCAGCCTCTTTTTGAGCCTTGCTTTGCCAGAGCCCCTACCACACCTCCTGCCACTTAAGCATTAGTCAGCCCTGACCGATCCTTCAGTGGGTGACTAACTTCTCCACTGAACCCCCCTCAAGTCATGGACTGCACTTCCTCCCAGGTGTCTTAATCTAGTCCAAGGTTGCTCAACTTGAGACCCCCAGAACTGTCTTTTTTGTTCTCTCTTCTTCTTCCTTTGAAGTAAAAACACAAGTGCTCTTATAAGACTCCACTGAAGGGTGTGTGGGATTGGAGATACAGATCACTGTGGGCGGCCAGGGAATAAGGTAAACAGTGATGAAAACCAGTGACATGATGCTTTACAAAATACATAAACAAAACTAAACCATGAGAAACTGAGATAACAGGAGTTAATATGATTGAGATATAAGTTATTTTAAGAGAAGCCAGGGGAAGGGAATGGGTAAACATGTGCATTCCTCTGGGCAGAAACCCATCTATAAAAACAGGAACTCTGGTCAAGCAAATATGGTAAAGCCAGATGTAAGGCGGTGTTGTGACCAGACTGGTTTTGGATGGGAAGGACCGGATGTTTGACAGACATTTCATCTCTTTGCAGGTGTTCAAGTAGCACGGTGGACTTATTACACAGTAACTCGCTGGGTTTGCCAAAGCAAACAGGAAGCAGTGGCAGAGTTTCCCTGTTATTGGTCACTTAAGTTTGATTTGTGACGATGACAAAGAATGCAGGAAGGAGACGGAAAGGGACTGGGTGAATTTCAGAGTACCAAGGAAAGGGTGTATGTGAGTGACAGCATGGTAATGATACAAGAAGGAGACTTTAGACAGAACCTGCTTATGAAACAATCATGACATTCCCACTCTCTAGCAAAACAAAAACAGAGGAATATCTGTACACATTCCCAAAGGTTGGATCAAAAGCCAACAGACTATCTATGAAGAACTGAGCTACCATTATCCTGCTATTTTAAAATATGCGTGTTCATTACTTAGAAAGCATGTCTCATTGGATAGATTTTGTATTAGAGCAGTCATACAGTGTGGATTGTAGGCTGTGGTGTTGCCAGTTAGGCAACAAGCTGTTCTTTATGGCTATTTGTCAACTAGAGCCATCCAGTGGTGCTTTGAGGTAATCTGAATAGTGCAAAAAGAAATCAGCGGGGCTTTCAGCAGAGACGCTGGACAGCCACTGCTGGGATTTTCTTGTTAGATTTTTTTTAAATGAAATGCAGCAGCTAACAATGAATAAACAAGCTGTTGCTGGTAAAATATGCCAAAGCATTGCTAATTAGTGCACCAAATAACTTCACATTACAGGTAAACTCGTTAACGAGTGGATACAAGTACTAAAGTTTCAGCATTACATTTTAAGACAAAGTCAACAAGACTGAGCCTTGTCTGACCATGTAAAAGTTGACTTTAGAAGTCTGAAATTAACCAGGAGCTTCTTTGTACCATTTTTTATGTGGTTGCCATTGTGGATGGACCCACATGTTTGATTTGGCACATTGGATGCCTTTCTTCATGGAACCCTCCCATTTTTACGGGCTGAGGGCCAGCACTAGGAGTATATTAGCTTTTCTTGGATTGGGGATCTTTCACATGTAAGGCCAATATGTTAACAATTTACAGAAGTAGTAGGATATGTAGTGCTTTTGTATCAGCCTCTGTCCTTGGATGGACTCCTGCCGCCCATCCTCACTTCTAAACAAACTCTTAGCATTGGCTTTTAGAAGCTGCTTACCAACACCCTAAATTTGCAAATTTGAGATCCCTTCTATAGCAATTTGATGGGATCCAACACAGTTTTCGATGTGCTGGAAGTGGAAAGCAATTGAAAATGGAAGTGGTTAATGGAATTTCTTAAATGAAATGCTCCAGAAGGACGAACACATTTTGTTGCTTGTAAAAAAAATAATACAAATAATATGCATAAATAGTTATTTATCAAAATGCAAAATGCATTCTTGCCTTTAAATGCTTGTGAATCTCAGTCCAAGTAGTAAAGGGGTGATCTCTTTCTATCTTTAAAATATTTCAGAGATAGCTTTCATGTTAAGATACACACTAATATCAAAAAGAAAAGGGGAAAACGCTCAGAAAGGTAAACATTTAGAAAAAATAGGAGTTTGATAATATATAGAAAACAGTGTAAAAATCAATGAAGTAAAATCTAAATGTAGAGCATAATAAGTAAATTCTAACAAATTAAGTAAGTTTGAAGGTACAGAGATATTTTTTCGACACAACTGGAAATTATGAGTCTTAACATCATTACACTAGTGACTTTTAAAAATTTTAAATATATTTTCTGTATCATGTCTATCTAGCTACCTTGACCTGAACCCTATTTTAAAAGCTGATTCGTCAGCTCACTAGCATCCCCAGGCTGAATAGGGGTAAATGAATTACACTCGGAGCTGGTCAGCATTTAAGCAACGTCATTATGGCAGATTAAAAGAAAATAAGGCGTATTATCGCGATAATTACTATTTTTTGACTGTGACCAGACAAGCTGACCCAAAGCATAATCCATCGTCTTGGAAACGCTCTAATACGGAAGCTCGCGAGGCCCATAGGCGCCGAAACGCGAAGGTTGGCAGGAGCAGCAGGAGGAGGCCACGGCTGGACAGTGTCTGACGTGGAAAGTGTCAGCACTGAGTAAGAAACTTCGGGCCAAAACAAGCATCGAGAACAAAATCCCCCCAATTCTCTGTAAGCTCCTGCGGGTTTCACAGAGGACAGCACAATGAGTCTGGATAAGGCGAAGCTGTGTGATTCACTGTTAACCTGGGTAAGTTTGACAGTAGCGACATTTTCGAGCAAGGCTAACCGCCGGCTAAGAGGTGTCAGCAGGTGTTAGCAAATGTGGAGAATTACGGCTTTACTTTTGGAAGTTGTGGGTTCACATAATCGATAAGTGGCATCTTTACTGACTTGGTCAATTAAACGCTTGGTGTTTGAAGTTGTAAGCTAACTGTCGCTAGCCAGCCGAGCTAATTGGCTTGGTGAACACATTTGAAGTTTGCTCCTGGTGGTCTGCTTTATCTGTTATCCATGTTAGCAAACTGACTGCGTTGTCAGCAAATTAACTGCCAGAAAAACAAACCCAAATAGCTTAGTGTACGCTGAGAGGCCTAAGGAGTAATGTTAGGCTATCCAACACAGCCACGTTATTTTCAAAGCTCAGAGCAAATCCACCTGTTTGGCTCTTTTCTACAAAGAGGTGTGAAGACTTGGACTGAACTAAGACACCAACTAATAATAGCATGCTAAGCAGGGCTGTAATCCCCCATTGCTGCTTAGTATTTTTTTTTAAAATTTAAGTTATGTTTAGAAAGATTGAGCGGCTTTACACAAAATCCCCATATACATAAATCCCCCGTCTATCTTTATATTTTGGTTCCAGGGAGCCAGGCTTTCTTGGACGTTTTTAAAAGTGATCTTGAGCAATAGTTCTTTAAACTTTCTGAAGGTCTTTAAAAGTTTCTTTGGACATTTTCTGCTTTTTTACTCATCTTCCAGTCCAGTCCTTGTATCTGACCATTCTCAGAGGAATGTTTTTGTGTTTTTAAGCCACTCAACACTGACCTATGAATTATTCAAGCATAAAAACTAACTCAACGGATGAGCTAGTGTTGTCTATGCAGACAACATACAGAACCAGTTTTCAATTATATCTGTAGGCTTTACTAGCACCCATGTAACTTGTTCCTATTCCCAATGATAACACAGGTTGACAGGCATAAAATGATATTTATATAAACAAGGTGATTCACAAAGAGCTGTTGGCTGAAAACTTGACATATCTCAGCATGGTGTGCAGTGTGTCCTTAAAAAAATGTAAGGAAACTGAACAGGTCACAGACGAGAGATGTACCAAGCCTCAAGTCCCTCAGTTGATCTACTGTTTACTGATCAGAAGTGGTCTCAGTGGAAATGTGGAGGTCAAGAAGCCATTCTTAAGGGAAGGAGGCAAGGAGAGAAGGCTGAGCTATGCCAAAGTGCATAAGAACTGGATTGAAAATCAGTGGTAACAGATCTGGTGGAGTGATGAATCCAAATTTGTCAGTGCGACAATGATCTCAAAAACCCTGGCAATGCGATGAAAGCATACACGGATAGAAAAACACACAATAAGACACCATCAGTCCCCAAAAACATTATTAAAGCATTGTGGAATCATCTTGAACAGAACAAAAGGTAGAATGTCCTTCAGGAGTCCTGGAGAGCTGTTCCTGAAGACTACTTAAAGAAATGAGAAAAAAGTTGTCTAATAAAGTTCAGACTATGTTGAAGAATAAATGTGGTCATACCAAAAATGTATTTTCAAGTTTGTTAGAATTGTACAAATCACGTTATCCCTTATATACTGTATTTAGATTTATGTTTGCCAATGTTTCAATAAATCACTGCACCTATTTCCAATTTTCCTAGTGATTCAAGATTTTTGCACAGTGCTGTTTATTATGGGGATATTACATTCATTTATTTAATATGGTAATGTTTTCACCCTGGTTTAGTTTAATGTAATGTTGATGTACATTAAATGTCAAAACACTGAAAGGTTTCTTTCTTTAATGACGAACTCTTTAATGTCTTCACTCTCAGTTACAGACATTTCAGGTGCCATCGTGCAACAGCAAGCACGACCTGACAAGCGGAGTGGCCATTGCACACGTACTACACAGAATGTAAGCACAAGCAGTATGTCACCAGTGCTGTTTCGACTAACTGCACGATTGTCTTTTGGAAATTCATTCAGAACTTACTCACTGAAATTTGCTTATCTGTATAATTTTGAATTGCAATTAAGTCCATTATCTATGCAAAATGTAGCCAGTTAAACACTAAATGTTACCCAGACATGGCCTCAGGCATAGGTGTGATTTTGGTTTTTTTTTACATCAGTCTTTTATTAGAAAATACACACATTTGGAAAACAGATTTTTAATCAACCTATTTTAGCTGTTGCTGCTTCTTTATCATTATTCCCATGCTGTGTAGCTTTTAATGAATAGTTTTACTCTGTCATTGTGCCTGAAGGGACAGGAGCACAGGGTCTCACTGCCCTGTGGCCTTGTGTTATTAATCTCAGTGTCCAGAGATGTGTCGTCGTTACAATTCTCTTGTGCTCTCATTAACAGAGACCCTTCTTGGTTTAATGAGACATGGCTAGGCAGGATCAAGGAGGAGAGCGGGGCCAACTGGCGCCTCAAGGTAATTTGTGAAACAGCAGGATATGACAGAACACCCTGTAGTTATCTAGAATGACTAAAATCAAAGATCTTTTTTTAAATTCTTCTGCTTGATTAATAAAAGTGTTACGATTGTAACCCTGTTTCATTCTTTCAGGTCAGCAACTTGAAAAAGATTCTGAAAAGCATGATGGAATATTATCACGACGTAAGAAACTTTTGCTGATTTCACCTTCATTTTTAGTGCGCTGCTTGACTCGAGCCTAACGTCTCACTTTTCTGTTTTGTAAACAGGTGCTCGGTCACCAGGTGTCTGATGAGCATATGCCAGACGTGAACCTGATAGGAGAGATGGGAGATGTCACAGAACTGGGAAGGCTGGTACAGCTCGTGTTGGGTTGTGCAGTCAGTTGTGAGAAGAAACAAGGTAGGCCTGTACACAAGTGCATTTCTTCTGCTTTCATTTAGGAATAAATGCCTCATAATCACTGCTGAGAAGATATTTGTCAGCATGAAAACACAAAAACGCAATTCAGTGATCTCAAGTCATTTAGAAATATTCGCATGGAGGCCAAACAAGGTTTTCTTGTGCAATGACCTAGTTTCATTTACCAACTTTATTTGAACAACAGCTGTATTTAGCAGCTGGCCACTCACTTTATACCCAACTGCCAGCAAAGCATAGAATATGGCATAACATATTATCATGGTGGCCAGATGGCCTTGTTTTCCTCCTCCATCCTTGAATAGACACTTTTGCTGGATTTTTTAACAATATTTTTTTGCAAATGTTTAAAAAAAAATGGACTGACCTCTTGCCAACATAAACATTCATTAGGGGATTAGGAGCAACATTAGGAGATGTGGCTGCTGGTTAACTGCTATATATGGCAACTGTGCTGAAGCACAAGATTAAAAGGTGCTAGAATCAGCATTCTGGCTATTATAGTAAATATGTTTTATTCTGCTGAGTGTCAGAAGTAAAGAAGATGTCTCACACTTGTGGGTTTGCTTTTTAATAGCTGGGGAAGGCAATGACTAAATTGCTATGAGATCTAGAAGAAGGGAGGGGGAAACAAATTTTTCAAATGTGGAAATGAATTGCTGCGCAACTATAATGGCACAAAGTGTGCAAGTGTGAGCACCTCTGAAAGTTTCTGGCCTGGAGCATTCGGATGTATGTTAACACAATACTACAGTCTTTCCAGAAGTGAACGTCCTATCAAATTCATCCCAAGGACAGGCCGTTCAGCACTCAGAGAAACAGCAAATAACCCAAGATCTACATCTCAGACTCTACAGAACTCAGTCAACATGTTAAATGTTGATGTTCAAGATAGCACAATTAGAAAAAGACTGAAGAAGTGTGGCTTGTTTGCAAGGGTTGCAGGAGAGCGCCTCCTCCATCTAAAAAGAACATGGCAACACAGCTCAGGTTTCCAAAGCTGCATCTGAACAAGCCATAACAATGTCCTTTGGACAGATGAGACTAAAGTGGAAATGTTTGGCAATAATGCACAACACCACATTTGGCGAATAGCAACAACAGCCTCTCACAACCGCCTCATACCAGCATTCACCTCTCCACGGTGGTGGAGGGGTGAATGTTTGGACTTGTTTTACAGCCACAAGACATGGTTAACTCAGTCATTGAGCTGACCATAAACTCCTCTGTATACCAAAATATTCTAGAGTCAAATGTGAAGCTGTTTGACAGCTAAAGCGTAGCTGAAATTAGGTCATGCAACAGGACTCTGATCCCAGACAATCTACAACAGAATGACTGAAAAAGGCACACAAAAAAAAAAATCGAGGTGCTGCAATGATCCAAAATCCAGAGTTCAACCTGATTGAAATTCAGTGGCAGGACCTTAAAAGAGCTGTGCATAAATGAAATACTCAACTCAATGAACTGAAGCAACACTGTAAAGGAGAGTAGGACAAAATTCCTCCACAGTGATGTGAGACGGTGATAAAGTCATACCAGAATTGATTACTTCAAATTATTGATATTAAAGGCTATTCAAGCTACTGCAGGATGGAGTATATTATGTTTTTGGCATAGACCGCTGCATTGAGTACTAACATTTTTTTTTTTCTTTTTTTTTTAAAGAAGACTCATTTAATCATACATGCATATACTGCAAGGGTGGGGGAACTCCAGGCCTCTAGGGCAAATTCTAGTTGTGTCCTTGATCCAGCACAGCTTATTTAAATGGCTAAATTACCTCCTCATCATGTCTTGAAGTTCTCCAGAGGCCTGGTAATGAACTAATCATTTGATTCAGGTGTGTAGACCCAGGGTGTTATCTAAAACCTGCAGGACACCGGCCCTCGAGGCCTGAAGTTCCCAACCCCTGGTATACTGGATAATTGAATTAAGGTGGTTCATTAGTTATCACCTTTCCTTTAAAAAATGAATAATTTCTTGTTCCTCATTTCACAAATGGCAGAATGATGGACCCATCCAGATGTGTACTCTTTTTACTTTCTTCCTGTGGCAATGTTGGGCAGAGGTCCTCTCTCCATCAAAGGAAATGAAATAAGCAGTGTTGGACATTTTACGTCATGCATACACAAATACACATTTAATTAAATTGGTGATAACGAGGGAAACATGTCGGCATTCTCAAAAAAAACCCTCAAAATCTAATCTGGATTCATTCATGCTTAGTGGTGGGAATTTTCACCAATGGGGAGGTATGCGGTTTCCAACTGCTCTTTTTCTTCTTTGGAGAGGTAAATGTTGGTGGCTTGACACAGAAATCTAAGTTGGAACAGTTGTTTTGCTCTCAGTTACAGCCAGATCATTAAAAGTTGATAATTTGTTGACAAGCTGTTTTCCCATTACTGATAACAGGTCATGAGTCAAAAAATGATCAGGTCAGTTTCACAGAAAATCAACTGTAAAGCTGAGTCGATTTTCACAGCAGTGGTTTGACTTTCATGGGAGCGTGCGTGTGTGTTAATCTGTATTTGGCCGAGACTTCACTGGTCTTTGTTGTCTTCTCCTAAACGCAGAGCAAATCCAGCAGATAATGACACTCGAGGAATCTGTCCAGCATGTTGTGATGACTGCCATTCAGGAAGTGAGTGAGCCTCTTTTCCTTTCCTCTTGGTTTACCCCGATTTGCATTAATCCAATTCTTAGTCACGGTTAATTCAAAATCAAAGAAGTCTGGATAAACATAAGACTAAAGAGCATCCCACAAACCCCTACTCTGTGCTATTTACAAAGATGCATTTAGTGTTTATCAGCACCAAAGGGACTGTAAAAACCTGGATCATCTTCCAGGGTTTTTACCAAACAAGGTTATTCAGAGGACCAGATAAATCTGCCTTTGGCAAAAGACTGTTATTTTATTTTCCCTGTGGTTGCATTCATTGACTCATTTTCCTGTTTTGTTTTAGCTCTTATCAAAGGAGCCGTCATCTGAACCGGGAAGCCCAGAGACCTACGGGGATTTTGACTATCAGGTAAAAACCCTCAACATATTCATTCCCCTACTTGTTTTTTTACTTAGATTTGCTACATTCTCTGTTTGTGTCTACTCCCCACTGCTTTGATCAGTGTCAAATATCTTCTGTCTGCACATCCTTTATTTGCAGTCCAGGAAGTATTATTTTCTGAGTGAGGAGGCAGATGAGAAGGAGGACCTGAGCCAGCGCTGTCGAGACCTTCAACATCAGGTTGGTTTGCTAAACACGGTTTTGATCCTACTTGGCAAACATTTCCTAAGACTTTAAAGATGTAATCCTAAGATTTCACTTCAGGTCAGTTTGGCAATCAGCTCGGTGGAAAGCTGAAGAGAAACTCTTTTAGCACACATTGATTCAACAAATGGTTTTGTTGCACAATCATCATCTGATTAAGGCCAGTGCTTTTCAAACAAGACAGAGTAGAGTTACAGCAACATTGCAGCAGTGCTGGCAAGTTTAAGGTGGATGATCTGTGCCGCCCTGCTAAAAGTACTTTAAATCTATCATTTTGGTCCTTGACATCTTTTTCCTGTTTGCACTCTAGTATAAATTCCACTTTTGTTTAGTGGAACTCGTTTAACAGGAGTTGGAGCATTAAGCATGATCGAGTACAGATGTACGCTATAAAAACATTGAGACAAAAACCATATAACACTAATGTTGCAGTCCACCAATGCATGTTGACCTATATTTATTGGTTAAATTTGATGGGTGTTCCAAGTTTGTATGGTTCCCACCTTGGCTGGAGGGGTGTACTATAAAGCAACATTATTGGATTATTCAGGTTAAAATCATGAAACTGGCTCCCTTTTCCCTGGCTTCATTACTCTGGTAACTTATGTTGAACATACAACATGGTCCAGAGCACGTTATGTTCCCAGTTGAAAGTGCCACATTTTTACTTATTCCAGCATGCTTTAAGTGGGATAGAAAATAGGGTTTATAGATGCAATTTGTCAACCTGTAACTTACACCACTGAATGAAGCCCAGCTCTACAACTATAGCATTGCAAACTGTACGCTGCATTGTCCCTAGAATCTGTATGTAGTCGGATGGTGACGTAGGGATGTTTATCGCCAATATCAGATCAGTCAGTACAATTAATTTCACTTTGATCTGGTGATAAATTAAAACAGTTTCCACATCTTACTTGTTAGACTGGAGAACAAAGTCAGAAGTGACCACTCTGAGAAACCTTTACTGTTTAAATGTATAAGGTGTACAGTTTCAGAGTTGTAATGTGCAGCTCTCACATTAGAAATAAACGGCAGAACCCAGCTAAGATAATATATTTACTATGTTGCGTGATTGTGATGATATCGACTTTGTAATATTAACAATAATGTGTCTAATCGTAGTAGTAGAAGTAGTATAACATGCCATGTCAGACAGGAGAAAGTGTGGCTTAACAAAGAAAGTTGATTATCACCTACTGGGGTTTTAGGTTTAGGCTTTAACAGAAAGCGTGGCTATTTTTGACTTGCCTTATAGTACACCCCTCAGTTCTCACTTGTAAAGATTTTTATCTCAGTGCGTAAGGTTAAAGTAAACTGAATATAAAGCGCGTAATCCAGAATAGGTATTGCTGGGGAGAAATGGTTTGATTGCATTGAAATCTTGAGGATTATAACTTTAAGATGAGTCTTGGGTTTGTTTTTATCAATCTTTGAGCTGTTGACATTGAAATCTGAAAAAAAAAACTGTGGCATTTCATCTCTGCCTACCAGATTTACAGACTCTCAGAGGTCTAGTTTTGCTGTATTTTTTTTTTTTTTCTTTTTAGAGAAGCATGTTGATTGTGTGTGTGCCTGCAACTTTTGTGCTCTGGCCTTTTATTGATTAGCCTGCCAAAGGCTTTGTTTGTGTTCCCTTGACTTGTTTTTGCACCGCTGAATGTGAGCGGACTAATTCAGACTTTTTTTTTTCTTTTCTTTTTTTTAAAAGAGGATCCCAGTCGATAGTTGCATAACATCAAGATAAAACTGACACGTTGCCTTGGGATGGAGCAGTAGCCAACTATAATTTGTACTGCTCCCAGCCCACCTGTTTGTTTACTTACTCGGCCCACGCGTTAGGGATTAGTCATTTGTGTTGTTTTGAAAGCTATTTACTGTTACTGGTTTGGTGCTAAAGCATGCAATCTGTCCTTAAAGTTCAGTGTAGGGTTTTGCTGTATTCAGACTGGAAAGATATCCTGCAGGTAAGTATGCGCTCCCCTCTCTTAATATTGGAATGCAAGCTGTTTAACTATGAGCGCCGTTCAGTCTGACACAAACATTTAAAAGTAATGCAGCTCTAAACTACAGCCGGCCCTTTCCTCAAACCAACCACTGTAATCGCCCTGGACTTAGATCTTTTCTCCTGCCTACTATTAATGTTACACATGTATTACTTACGGTCCTCAATGAGCTCTGCATACTCGTCTGCTCATATCATGAGGATCTGCTTTGAACCCTGGGGGTAAAGCTAACAACTGCACTACTGAGAATGTTCCATCTGCTTGAGACCATTGCACACCAGCTGACTAACACACATTATACAAAAGGGCTTGTGATATTACAGCAAAGCATGTGTTTAAGGTCCTCTTTGCACTGAAAGTGGTGAGTTATCACTATTTATCTTGTTTTCCTTCTTGAATCTGTCGTGTCCTTGTACTGTGGCTTTTTAAAATATATTTGTGGAAAAAGTCTGTTTTTTGCTTCTTTTTGTTATGCTTCAATCAGGACCTTTCCTCTATTGTGTCTCCTTGTCCTGTTTTTCACCCCTTTCTAAAGATGCAGCTCACCTTCCATCTCTTCTCTCTCAGCAGTCCATTGCACACTCAGTCTTTACACCTCTTTTTGCAATGTTTGTACTCCGTTTCTCTCTCCCACCCCCCTCCGACAGCTGTCACTGGCTCTGGAGGAGAAGATGTCCCTGCAGGCAGAGACACGCTCCCTGAAAGAGAAGCTCAGCCTCAGCGACTCTCTGGACGCCTCCACCACTGCCATCACTGGCAAGAAGCTGCTGCTGCTGCAAAGTCAAATGGAGCAGCTTCAGGAGGAAAACTACAGGTACACGTGGTACATAAGTACTTAGGAAAACATCACAGGGTTTATAATGAGTGTCTAAGTCATTAACTCTTTAAAAAGATGCAGTAGTAGTAGTAGTAGTGGTAGTATTAAAATTTCAGCCCTCGTTCATAACATATGAGTCAAATTTATAAAGACATGCAAATCAGATGCCGTTGAGTCAGCTGTTCCTTTGAGTGTCTTTCAAAGAGGCCATCCAGTTATATAAACCACTGTATATCTCAGACTGGAGAACGGCAGAGATGACATGCGTGTGCGGGCAGAGATACTGGAGCGCGAGGTGGCCGAGCTGCAGCTACGAAACGAAGAGCTGACCAGCCTGGCGCAGGAGGCCCAGGCCCTCAAAGACGAGATGGACATCCTCAGGTAAGAGCAGCTTGAAGACAAAAAAAAAATCTGACCAGATCAAGTTCAGTTCATCATGAAAATGTAAACAAGCCAGTTATACAATGGTTATTATGTAAGGAGTGGTGCAGGCCTTTTTTGCAAGCTCACAAGTTTGTAGTGAAAGAAACTGCAGAAAGTTGCGCTTTGTGGGCGTTTAGTCACATGGACACTAAGTGTTTGTGTTCATGCTTTGCAGGCTTTTTTGAATGCATTACATTCACAGTTTACAAGTGTTTTACATATAAAGGTTTTCCTTGTGTCAAAACGGGAAATTGTAAACATTGGCTAACAACTTCTGCTGAGCTACTACTTCAGGAACTGTGAATAAAACAACTGCTAAAGCCAACAATCAAAAGGTCCTGCTAGCAAATATTGGATGTGTATTACAGGGTGCAATGCTCCTTTTATTATACAAGGATTGTTTTAAATATATTTGCTCCTGTCCAACAAATTCAGTGTTTCCTACTGTTTGAGTAGTAGTTGCAAAAAACACTGGATGACTTGAAGTTTCTTGGCATATTTGAAGATTGATCACTGTAGAAGAAGCAAAAACTTTAAGAAGTATCGAGACACATACTAATACATTGTTGGTAAACTTTCAATATCAAGAATGTTGATAATGACGAGCCTTTTCCTTTAAGTAGTAGTGCAAACTGATAATAGATGAACTCACAGAAGCAACCCCCATCCTGCCCACACACAGATGTCCATTCAGCTCCTCTCTCTGACATCTGTGTTGATAATAAAAATTTTCATGCATTGACACCGGCTTGCGTCAGAGTACACATCTACATGGACGCATTGTGTCAAGTATAACTCATATTCCTCTGCCGGTGCTCGATGCCTCCCACGCTCTCCTTTCCTTCCCCCTCAGGCACTCGTCTGACCGGGTGAACCAGCTTGAGGCAATGGTGGAGACATACAAGAGGAAGCTGGAGGACCTGGGAGACCTGCGCAGACAGGTGCGCCTCCTGGAAGAGCGCAACACCGTCTACATGCAGCGCACGTGCGAGCTGGAGGAGGAGCTCCGCAGGGCCAACGCTGTGCGCAGTCAGCTGGACACCTACAAGAGACAGGCAAGCTGTGGTTGTGCCTGTTCCTTGTGTTGGGACATCCAAGCGACGTTAAACACATTCTGGCTCGTACACGTGTTTGGAAACCCTTTTTATTTATTTTTTTAAATAGAGCGCTCTGGCTGACTGTATGCTCTCTGACTTGCAGGCTCATGAGCTTCACACCAAGCACTCAGCAGAGGCCATGAAAGCTGAGAAGTGGCAGTTTGAGTACAAGAACCTTCACGACAAGTACGACGCACTGCTGAAGGAGAAAGAAGTGAGTCAGAGAGCATTTTCAAGAAATAAAAAAACTGTTATTATATGGGGGAAAATGTGCACATCGTCTACAGAGTGATTTTTGTACACTGAGGCCGTCTCATTTCCCTCTCAGTCTAGGAATAGTTTTGATTTCAGTGATGACAAATTATGTTTAGATCGGCGTTTGTTGTGATCATTACAGAACACACTTCCCTACATGGAGAATTGTTGCCTGGCAGATACTGTACTATTCTTCAGCGGACTCCCACATCCTGTGTCAATTCTAGTAGCTTCTGCAGTCAAGGAGTGATTAATTTTCTCGCTCACTTGTGGGTGTAATTAGGAAACGTGCTAATATGACGTGGATACTTGCATTTGCGCTGTCTCTGTCTGGACTGCATCGCATCCAAGTCCAGATATAGAAAACCTGTTGCTACATGGATCTTAAGGCCAGGTCCTGGTGTTTTGCTGTGCTTTGTTTTTCAGCGTCTCATCGCAGAAAGAGACACACTGCGGGAGACAAACGATGAGCTCAGGTGTGCACAAGTCCAGCAGAGGTATCTCAGTGGAGCAGGTGAGTTGAAAGCATAGGTATAGCTAGAAAACACCTAAAACAATGGGCTTTACTGAGAAGTGTGTAGCACACTGTTGAAAAAATACGATGAAACACAAGGAAAGTTGGAATTTGGGTTTGTACACTCACTGGCCACTTTATTAGCTACACCGGGTACTGAGTTGGACCCCCTTCTTCCTTCAGAACAGCCTTAAGTCTCCATGGCACAGATTCAAGAAAGTGCTGAAAACATTCCTCAGATTTTACAACTATATTGATACATGATAGCATCACACAGCTACTGCAGATTTATCAGCTGCACATCCATTATGTTAATCTCCCGTTCCACCAAATCCTAAAGGTGCTCTAGAGCTGGTGACTGTGGAGGCTACTTGAGTACAGTAAACTCGGTGTCGTGTTTAAGAATGGTGTGTCATCCTGCTGGAAGCAGCCATCAGAAGATGGTCACACTGTGGTCATAAAGGGCTGGACATGGTCAGTGAGACACATGAAGAGACTACAGAGATCACTCCTGATTAAACTAAAATAACTTTTCTTTATCATTCTGATGTTCAGTCTTGACCACGTCTACATACATAGATGCTTTTCGTTGCTGTCATGTGATTGGCTGATTAGATATTTTTCTAAATGAGCAGTTGAACAGGTGTACCTAATAAAGTGGCTAGTGAGTGTAATTGTAATACTAAAGAGTAACATTTTTTTGGTTGTTGTTGTTGTTTTTTGGAGAATTTTAAACATTAAAAGTGAAAGTTCTCAGGCTGAAATCGGCCTTTTCTAGTCAAATTAGTCAAGTGTCCAGCTGACTGTGTGTGAGTCCTCCATCCAGATGCAGTCAGATAACAGTGGTTGTGGTTGAGAGGTTGTCATCCTCTACACCGCTTACTAGAAAAGAAGCCAAGAACCTTCTCTAAACAGTGATTCAGCTCCACAGCCATAATTCAGTTTAATTCAGTTTTATTTCTCTAGCACAAAATCACAACAGTCGCCTCAAAGTGCTTTATATTCTAAGATCAAGACCCTACGATGATGCATACAAAACCCCAAACATCAAACAAACCCCTAGGTAACGTTCCTTCCTCATACCCGCATTCATTTTTAGATTTTTAATTATTCGGCTCCTTAATTTGTTCTATTAATCTTTTTAAATGTGGTTCAGTTTTATTTAATTTGGGATCTTCAGTAAGTATGCAACTATTTTGTTTTTAGGGGTTTTTTTTGTTTATTTGTTTTGTTCTTTGTGCTGTTCTACTTTATCAAACTGATTTGTTGTAGATTGTTTGGGGTTGGGGTTTTTTGTTTGTTTCTTGTTTTTTTTTTTTTTTTTTTTTTTTTTTTTTTTCTTTTTTTTTTTTTTTACTTTAACTAAATGATTTTCTTGTTTTTTATTTGTACTTACTCTGCATACTTTTAGCCTCGGCCATCATCAAATACAT
>VUQG01019462.1:0-14681 GCA_015106755.1 Etia nguti | reverse complement strand
GTAAGTGTGGAAAAAAAAAAAAAAAAAAAACAACTTCCAAACTTTTCTGGAAAGAAGCCAATAATATGATTGTTAAAAAAGGAATAACAAGTTATATGTTAGTTATATAACAGTAAAAAGGAACATTTCTTATGTCGTGCAGAATCTCCCTTTCTTTCCATTCTCTACATTTTTATTCAGTTTGATTTTCTTCTATTGCGATCCCACGAATCGCAGTCTGTTTATACAGTGAAAGCAAAAATCCCCCTATTGTTCACTTCCCTCCTGCCCAACCGAGTGACAGATGAGAAATTGAACAATTGATATTTCTGACAGGAACTCAATTAAATCCCGTGGCCACTGTCAAAAAAAAAGCTACACTTGAGGAATGGGAACGTGTGTTTGTTTACGTCCATGAGATTCAGCCACAAATGTATATACATGGGGTTTTTGGTGCAACTGTGTGCAGTCAGTCAACATTTAGGCATTTGTCTATGTAGCGAGTCCAATCACATGATAACTTATTATATTGTATCTATCCAAACATACACTACTTCAGCACATCTACATTTGTATTTATTATGGCAGACACAGAAATAAAGTGTGACATAAACATAAGCTGAGAAAAGAGTGTGCAAAAAAAGCAAAGATGGAGCGGGACAGGCGAGCTGAGAGAGGGCGAAATAGTAAGTGAAAGAAAAGAGACGGGGACCAGAGACAAGCTGCCCCCGTGGCACTATGTGATAAGGACATTATGTAGATTGAAATGCTTCATGCAGGTTGAAATCGGCATAAAATGGTGTAGCAATTTTCTTTTTAAACCTGCGTCATGGCTTAACAGTAAAATTATACATAGACACCATGTTAAGAATGATCCGAATGCAAATAGAGCTTCACATCTGAACTTGGGAGACCTGCAAACGTATGGGCAGTGTCAGCACCTCAGTTTAAAAATAAAAAAAAAAAAAGAAGGAAAAATGGACAAAGATTTAAATATTGGAAAAAATTATTTTTAGAAAAAAAACAAAAAAAAAACTCTGCAAATTAGTAAAGTTATATTAACATTTAGACTTGGGTTGGATGAACTGTTGCTTAATCTGAACATCATCGTCCTCGTGTGAGTCACTGATGACCAGACCCATCATCACTGGGACAGCGTTGCAGAGGAGGTTAACATACACAGGGTAGCGTAATCCACCCTCTACAATGCACAATGTGTGGCCCTTCCAAAATAAAGAGACACTTAGACGTTAATGTACAACAATGAGTGATTTAGCAGAGCATAATTAACAAGTGGAGGTATATCAGCCGAACAGCTTAAACAGTGTTAAGTTATAAAATTTGTGTGGTTCTTATACCTTTTAGGTCTACCAACTCATCCCATCCATTTTTACATGTTTAAGATGGATAATCTGTCTCTTTTCCTCTGCTTGCCATGCTCTCTCTACACATGGGAAAGTTTTTTACAGATGAAAATACCCAGTGGAAAAAAAGAAGAGAGGGAGAGGAGATAAATGAGCTACTCTCCAAGAGCGGTCACATTAAGCTGTAATTTAGCAATCAAACCCGCAGTCAGAAACATCCTCCTGTTTTCTGTCATGTAGTGATTATGGATCAGTTTGCGGTGCAGGTGTCGGTTATACATTGACACGCCACATGAAACCATAACAAGGCAGATTCAGTTCATTATGAATCTCAAAATAATTATATTCCTTTATTGCATCAATATGGAAATGAGCTAAAAATTGAATTTTTTTGACGATCTTTCGTCAATCGCTTTGACCATTGCCAATCTACAACACCGTCGTCCATTGGCCTAAGATCCTAATACTAAGAAGGCATAATGTTAAGTATGCATTGGGATAATGTGTTAGCATGTTAAAACTTTAGCATGGTAAATACTTATCTAAAAAAATAAATCTAATGAATCTGTCTTAGATATAGTGTACAAGATTTGTGATTTTAGTCAGTAAAGATGTGGCCTAAACAACTTAGGAGAACTATTCCTAATACTGACAATACTAGATATACTATGCAGAGTATATTTGGGCATTTTATACAAATGGGTGGCAACCAGCTTAACACAGCCCTACTAACTGAATGTCTTTAGACTGTAGGAGTACCCAAAGACATATTACACAGAAAGGTACTGGCCAGATGGCGGATTCGAACCCAGGATCTTTCTGCTGTAACACCACAGTGCTAACCACCATGCTACCTTTTTCTATGTTCAAGTGCAAATACAGTAAGCTTTTACTATAATGTATTGTCTACGTTACGTTTTCTTTGTTTGACCATGTTTTTGCATTTATATCTATTGGACATTTGACAGGACACTAAATACATAGTACTCATGCATTACTGTGATACGTAAGGAATAACAGAGGAGCTCAGGTGAATGGCAAGACTGTCAGCAGAAAGAGCCAATTAACATTTCTATTGTCAGGGATTATGTAGGAATGCACAGATCGTGTTATTTTAAGCAAAAATGCTCAAAATAACAATTTTGGTTCTAACTGATTATATATGATCCCCTCCTAAGCATAAGAAATCATTTTTAAAAAGAAAATACAAGTCACCTTTTCATCACTATATCTTTGAACATCAAGCCAGAACAAAATTGACGTGGCACATCACAGACATCAGAAAATGTTATCTTACTTGCCAATAGGCCGATTAGTCAACAGGGTGAATGCTGGGCAAAACTGATGTTCAGCCATGACGATACCATGAATCAACCCCTCATTAAAAGAAAAATGCACGTCAGAGTTTAGTGATGAAATAAATGGTCACACAGGTCAACAAAAACCAAATGTGGTCAGATGAGTCATCATCGGCAAGTGGGAGAGTGCATGTATGGCACACAGCAAGAGAACTGTAAAGGCCAGAATGCCTGACCCACAGAGTTAGAGAACCCGGTTGCTCCATCACGCTGAGGGAAGCATTTTGCTGTGATGGTTTGGCTGCCCATCACCTCTTAAAGGAAGAGTCATTGCAAATCAATACAAAGCTGCTTTGAGTGATCTCCCCTAACTATGATAAAATATTTCTATTCTGGTCAGGTCTCCTTCAGGATGACGATACCTAACATCACTAGGGCCCGAGGGTCACTAACTGGTTTGATTAGTGTGAAAATAATGTGAATGTGTTTTGGTCATCGCAGACACCAGTCAACCAACTAAACACCTAAAGGAAATTTTGGAACAACAAGCTAAACAATCCAAGAACTAGACACTACTAGACACTATATTGGAGTATACTTGGAGATAACTAGTTGATTTCACAAGATACAAGAGTATTTTGAATTTTAAAGGGTATTTCAAGAAGCAGTTGCAAGTTAGTGACCTTCAGGCCCTAGTGATGTTAGGTATCATCATCCTGAAGGAGATCTGACCAGAATAGAAATATTTTATCATAGTTAGGAGTGATCACTCAAAGCAGCTTTGTATTGATTTGCACCCAGTTATGATAAGGTCAGAAAACTGTGATATTACAGTATTCCAGTTCATAAAAATGTCTAAGATATAAAACAGATGGAAAGGCTGCCAGTCCAAGGAAAAATGAGACGGTAACAACACAGGAAACAGGAGAGATTCTGTAATTACTGAGTTTCAGTGCCCCACTGTGCAGCCAAACTATTTCTGGGACCCCAATCTCATAATCCTCTGCCCGCTAACAAAGCATTTTCAAACTCATTTCCTGAGAGCATCGCGTCAGCCATAAAACCACAAATGGAGCAGTAAATAGCCTAATAATACCCAACAGTTTCTTTTTACAGCTGACTTTGTAACCAGTAGCGGACAGCCTAACTTGACTCTGCAATTTGGTAAAAATCCAACCAATTAAAAGCAAATGAGCAGGTAAGTTGTGGAAGAGTTGGTTTTGAAACACGTCTTTTAAAAAGTGAAGGATTGGAAAGCAACCAGTCAATATTTAGATAAGCTTGATAATGACAATGTGTAATTTGTAATCTGGCCTCTGTATAATAAAGATAAAATTAAAGGACAAACTTTCAGCTTTAAAGTATTACATTAACTGTTTAGGAATTAGACATTTTTATACAAAGTCCTAGATGCTCAAAAGTAATTGGACAATTGACAGAGCAACAGCTGGATGGGCAGGTAAAGGCTCCCCCCCCCAATTATTTCATAATAAATGAAATTACCTCCAGATCTATTTAAAGTATTGAACTTGCTTTTGGTAACATTTCATTGAAAGTTTCAACTTGAGGTCCAAAGAGATGCTGATGCAAATGAAGGCAGCCATCTTTAGGCTAAAAAAAAAAAGAAAAAGAAAGAAAAGTAAAATGAAATCTGTTGCTAGATCAAGAATATGATGCATTCTTAGAAGGAATGAACTGGGCAGAAAAGGCAACACCAAAAGGCCCGAAAGACTGCAGATGTGAAATGCATGGTGACAGAATTATTTCCATGGATGAGAAAACCATCCTCACTACATCTAACTAGTAAACATTCTGGTGGATGCAGTCAAGAGAGGCCTTCATGAATGCACCTTGCTGTAAACAGAGGGTTTACAACAAGGTGCAAACCACTGGTTACATACAAGAACAGGACATCCAGATTAGACTTAGGCCAGAAAACATCTAAAAGAGCCTGCACAGTTCCTTTGAAAAGGATGGAAAGAAAAATAATGATGAATCAGATTAATAAGAAGAGGAAAGTATTCACAGGGAAACTTAACTACTCATAATTAAAATGACACCAAATTATCTGTTGAACATGGTAGAGAGGAATTGGCATGTCTGACTGCCACTGGAACCAGGTCACTAGTGTTAATTGATAATGTGTTGATGGAAGTAGCAGGATGAATTCTGAAATGTACAGGGCTATGCTCTCTGCTCAGATTCAGCCAAATGCTACAAAACTGATCAGTGCAAATGGCTAATAACCCAAAGCATAATTCAGAAGCAACCCAAGAGTTTCTCAAGACAAAGGAATATGTTGTCCCTTCAAATGGCTCTAGTAAAGCAGTAAAACATCTTAAGGGAGCCAACAGAGCATTTGGTGATGTCCATTGGTTCTAGAGGTCACGGACAGCAAGGGATCTTTGGCTTTTGAAAATGGGGAGGCTCTAATAGTTTAAACAGTCGATGCAAAAATTGTTTTTGAACTGCTTGAACTAAAGTTGATGTTCTTTATTTCACTCGCATCTCAATTGTTTGATTAAAAACTATGGTTGTGTGCAGAACTAAAATTAGAAACAAATCTGTCTGTTACAGCTCTAGCAGGTCTGTGTATTGTGTGGGTGTATCAAGAGCTCAGCTGCCACCCATTTCTTATGAGGAGCCGGTGCACAGCTAGCTTCATTCAGCAATCAGCCACCTGGCAGTATATACGCTAGTGGACAGCTTCTCAGTTGGTGAGTGAACTAGCTGATCCACAATCAGTCTGGGTTGTGCTACTTAACAGGAAAATGCATATGTTTCTGTTATCTGTGACCACTACTACAATCCCATGTGATAAAACACATCATCTTTGGCAAAGATTATTAAAAGAATCACTGTCGGTATCAAATATGACTTACAGGGTAAAAATGAACAACTGTACAATTGTATTTCAAACTTACTTCATTTTTTTGGAGGGTTATGAGAACATTTTGCATCCTTTAATGTTAAAAACACTATACATGTTTTTATATTGTATATTGCTACAGGATATCCTTCACACTGTAACTACCCCTCCATTTTAGCTCCTGTTTCCTCTCCACAAAAAGGTAGTCATTCAAAAATGAGGTAGGCCTAGTGCTAGTTACCCTCATATCGGTCAGTATCAGTGTGTCCACTAACAATAAGCTAAAGCCAAAATCGCAGAAAAGCCAAGAAGCAGCGCAAGTTAGAAAATGGCTTAAAAGGCTGGTTTACATTTGGGTCACTGTTTCATGCCTGTACATTTGTGTGAAAACAAAAACAGGAAAGTATGTGATTAAGAATAGCTTCATATTGTGAAATTCAATTCAATTTTGTTATACAGCGCCAAATCAAAACAACAGTCACCTAAAGGTGCTTCATATTGTAAGGTAAAGACCCTACAAAAACAGAGAGAAAATCCCAACAATTAAACGACCCCTTTTAAACAAGCACTTGGTGACAATGGGAAGGAAAAATTCTCTCCAACTTCCAATTTTTTTCCCCCTTTTAACAGGAAGAAACATCCTGCAGAGCCAGGCTGATGCAGGGGCAGCGATCTGCTGCGACCGGTTAGCAGTGATGGATATAAATTAAGCTTTTACATACATTCAATAAGATCTGTATTCACTCATGTGTCTGCTTTCCCAGGCATTTGGCTTCCACTCGGTTCTTTTACATCACTTCCACTTTCCCATGCAATAAAAGTCATTGCTGACATCATTGCTACAGTATAGTCCAATCATCATCCTGCTTGTCTTCTTCAAGCCAATCAGCCTCCACTATGCCTACTTTAAATTGCCCTGCTCATCTTTCATTCTCCCTAAACAGCAGACTCCTGTATTCAGCTCACCTACTCCAAGTCACTACAGCCAAGCCTCCATCTTATCATCATCACCAGCATCTAGACTCCGACTGGTCCTACCCTAATTCTTATCACCGCTGGGATTTCATTCTGTTGTGATGGGTCATCGAAGGGTAATCGCCAAATAGCATAATTGAATTTCGTATATCGATAAATCATGTTAAATAGCTTATTGAAATACCACTGATGTAAGCAAAGAAATAGGAGAGAAGCAAACAACAGTGCGGTTTGCCAGTGGGCAGAATATGGACCCCGTGCTATTGCTGAAACATGGGGGCTGACACAATGTAAAGTCATTCCAGCGAACGTTGGCGGCCTAAAAAAGAAACCACCAGGAAAGTTGGGTCTATAACAGAGTGTTCATCAGAGTGTTCAGGCTGACTGCTGGAAGTCTGAGAAGTCATGCTTAAGTTTATGTGCTGCTTGTTCCAACTGCTGTGTGTTTGATTAAACACATTCATGCAGTGAATGTACTTGAATGTGAACGGGTGCTCGACAAGATTTAGGTCTCTTCAACTTCTGATCACGTGTTGCTGCTCTATAAACTGAATGATTTATGTACTTGCGTTCAGATAGAATTATGAGGAGCTCAAAACACATGCATGTGCAAATTCCCATAAATATACACAATGAAACTACTTTTAACCACCACAAACCCACTCTGCACACACTGATCCACTTAGGTGAGCATTTTAGTGAAAAACAAACAAATTTTTCCTTTCACTTTATTACTAAATAAATTCCACTTCTAAATCCTGGAATCGTCACTGTTTATTTATTATGTATGTATGTAAAATCACACATTACAGCACAACATGATAGATTAATTATGCATTATTTTCTAATCCATATTTATGTGTCATTTCACTCTGAGATAATCTGCAACTCTTCTGCATTTTCTTCCCCTTTTGGAAAACTTGAACAGAACTTAACTGAAGTGTGTGCTCATCGTGAAGTTATTTGTGTTTACTAGAATCCTCTTTTTTTCCTCGTATTTATTAATACTGAAATGATATCCACGAGGAGTCTGGATTGTTAAAAAAAGATTCCCCAGTATGCCAAATGCCAGACTGGGGTAATGGTAATGAATAGTGAAATCTACAAGAAATGACAGCAAATACCAAAAATGGGAATCCATTCTTATATGCTTAACACCATTGGAGGGTTTAACCTGCAGTAGTGCTATTACATCCTTTTCTACTGTATATGTACACACTATATTTATCTTGTGAACTATCATTTCCTCAGTTGCATTTACATTACTCCAACTTGCTGATAAGAGGGAATAACATGCCAAAATATGTTATATACCAGCTATGTCAGTGATGAAAAAAGTCTGACTTTAGACAATGTTTAATTTAAAATGCTTAAAACAAAAGAATTCTGCCAATTCAATGGTAAGTAGTAGTAAACTGAAAGATCTTACACCAAATTTATCCAGGTCTAATGGTTTAATGGCTCACAAGGGGTCCCTCTGGTTTCAAAAAGACTTCAGGGTTATATAAGTGAACAGGTAAACAGCCCTTTGGCTCCTTTGTCTTAAACTTCCTGAACATTTTTCTGAGAAACGTATGGTCTGCTAGTTTCATTTTTTGAATACATCATGATTGTTAGTTATGGTCGAAACAGAGTTAAAAGGAGGATAAAGCACGGTGTACGGTGTACTTGTGGGAGTCGCTACTCTGTGAGATTCAGGAAGAAGTTAGGAGATTATTTTTGAATGTAGTGGCTGCTCACCAAGTTACATTGGCAATTCAATCCATCCATGTAATCTCACGGTGCTTCCTAAAATAGTGTATTGTCATTTACAGAATTCACCAAACACTGGCCCACTTCATGGTCACTGTTTGGTCAATGTTGTCATTTTTTTTTTTAAAGTGATCTTGAGCAATAATTCTCCAGGCTTTCTAGAGGTCTTTCAAATGTTTCTTTGGAGACTGGCTGCTTTTTCACTCACTTTCAGTCGAAGTCCTAGTAGAAGTACATTTTCAGAAAAAAGTGTTTTGTTTCTTTGTTTGTTAAGTCAATTAAGCCTATGAATCATTTAAGCATAAAAAGACACAGAACTCCTTCTGAAACAGTGTTGTATCTAGACATAACAGGCAACTTAGCGAACAACAAATTTTAAACTGCATGTTTAGGCACTTTGTCAGTAGCAGCAAAAACATAATTTGTTCCAAATTCTTTTGTTCAAACTATGAAAAATGCCACTGATACATTTTTCCACCAACAAGGTGAGCTGTTAACCACAATCCTGGCATTTTCAGTATGGTGCATCAGAAATGGTCTCAGTGGAAAGGTGCTTGTCAAGAAGCCATTCTGAAAGAAGACGAAACCATTGAGGTATGCCAAATTCCACAAGAACACTGGCAATCAGTGGCTGCAGGTTTTAGGGAGTGCTGATTTGAAATTTGAAATTTCTGGTTTAAAATGTTACTGTGCACAGAATAGATCAAGACAGTTAAGACAACAGTAATTGTATACAGTCAAGCTCATTAGAGTTGCACAAACTTTTTTGCTTTATATATTGTATTTGTGCATAACTCAGTAAATCTCTACACTTATTTCTCAGTTTTGCAACAAAACACAAAACAATGAAGGGTGATTCAGGAGTTTTAATACTGTAAAATGCAGTTGGACAAATCCACAAAGAGCAACCGCAGAATGAAAGACAAATTTTGCAGAACTCATGATACAAATCACTTGTAAGTGAGGCGTGTCTCCTTAATGCAGCACTTGCCTGCAGAATCCCACTTTAACCTCTGCTTGAATTTACAGCAAGTTATGAAATTGAATAATAAAAAAAATGAATAAAATTAAAATTAAATGTTAGTGAATTTTCATGCAAGTTTTATGTATCCTAGATCAGCTTTGAGGTAATTGCTCTTATTCCTACCTGCACGCCCTGTCTGGCCTGGCTTTATAAAGTTGCCAAATATCAAAGACCTTATAACTACAAAGCCTTACACCTGAACAACCCAAGCTTTTCACACTTTTCCACTTGATTTCCTCAGACCGTAGGCATCCACTGACTAGATTCACATTAATGGATTTCAAAGACTCACCAAAAAAATAAAACGCACCCCCTACACATGACTTCACTTGCAGTATATACACATGCACATGTAAGAGGTACTCACTGTACACGTGCGGTCACAGGCACACACAGTCAATCTGAGAAAAGAAGCAAAGTATGAAGATTATTTAATTCACATCGTATGAAATCAGAAGCAATTAGCTCAACACCCTCTCTCATACCACTTCGTCAGACATTGCACCGGGTCTAAGCCAGCATCAAGCAAACTAAAGCGCTCAGAAATTTGGAAGACTTCCTTAAGAGACGCAGTGGGATTTTCTTTTATTCATACAAGCATGCGCAAATAAAAAAAAAATGTATGACATCCCAATTCACAAAATTGTAGCATGACATCGTGCTTATATCAACCAACGGTTTAAGGAGGTATATATGTCTACGGCTCTATACTTTATAATATGTATCTGTAATGCAGCAGAGCATGCACAGAAACTGCCTGGCATAATCTGACATTCAAAGAAAAGGAAAACATAGTGCTGGATGTGAGTCATCAGTACTACAGTGTGCTGAACTGCTCTGCCTCAGGCCAACCAAGGTTTACAATTCACCTCACTATTGGCCTATTGCCATATAAAATGGTATCATACTGCACAAAGATAATATAGAACGGTAGCTCTGCTTTCTTCCTGCAGGTTGACTTTAGAGGTTAAAAGATCATCTCCAAATCATTTTACCTGGAAAGTTTATTCTTGAACTTGTCAACAAATGTATCCCCAGTGACAACTGAGCAAACATTGTGCACAGAGAATGAGTAATGTAGTTGAAAGCCCAGAAAAATGCTAGAAAGTGGATCCTGAGTTTGTCAGTCTATTTCCAACTTAATTGCAATGCCACAGATGCTAAAATTGCTATGAATTTGAGAAAATGAAAAGCTAAAACAGTTACTCAGTGGAGCTTTTTGTTGATTCACACAAAACTATTTGTCAGCTTTTTCAACAAGCAATTATTGCAGTCACTGTTTAAGCAGAAATGCCAAACATTCCTTTTCTGAGTTGAACGCAAGCATTTAGTGATTTTCTGCGAGATTGCAGAAAACCTTGCACCTCGGGGCTAGCAATGTAATAATCTCATCTCAAGAAATCATAGTTCAATATTTGAGCTGGTTTTCAGGGAAGTTGTACAGTTTGCATGATTAAATAAATTTTCATCAAGTAAAAGCTTTTCTACTTCACATGAACAAAGCAAGAAGGGAGCACTTACTGGTTGTAGTATGCATCTGGGAGGTTCTCTCCCTTGAAGAACAGTGAGCAGGATAACGTCCTGAAAGAAGTGATAAAGGGTTGAAGGTCAGAACTTTCAGAAAACTTGAAAAGTTTTGATTTGATACTTCTGACAGATCAACCACTTATACATCATTTAAACAGGAAATATTCTTTATTTTTTGCTTCATCTTATTGATTTAAAGGAAATTTTGATTAGACAATGTACTTGCTATAGAATAATGACTCCATGGTTCCTTCACTTTCACTATGCAATTCTGTCTGTCATCACGCATGAAATCTCTGAGGAAAACAAAGCTTACACTAGACAAAAGCAGGAGGGACAAGTGCCGTTTCCCTCGGTGTTAAGGTTCGCCGTGTGGCAGGCAGGAGGAAGGACCCAATTGCAGGACTCGAACATGGAAACGTAACTTAATACGGCAGCTTTATTGCTGGGAAAAAACACTCCATCAAATAAACTCATGAAAAACAAACAAACAAACCAAAACCAATATGGAAGCTTAGAATTGGCATTGGGAAACAGGGAGCAAAGCGACAACACACAGCATGGAGCAGATACAACACGACAACTACAAAAGAAAAACACAGGACTGAAATACACAAGCTGGACAATGAGAGGATGGGGAACAGGTGTTAACACAGCTGAGGCAAATCAGACCTAACGAGATAAGAGGAAGCAAAACCCGATACACTGCACACAGGACATGGACTATCAAAATAAAACACGAGACAAACACAAAGACGCCGACTAGACACTGAGACAGAAACACGACTGACTGGAAAGACAGAGGGAACATGGAGACAAGAGTGACAAGACGAGGAACAGAGAGGCAAAATAACAGAAACCAAAATCTTAGGACTAAAAATAGAGCACAAGCACAACCAAAACCCATGAATTACAATAATCAAAGAATATAACTAAAACACACACAAAACACTTGGTCACAGAGCCAGTACCATGACACTCTGAGTACCTTTTGGCCTGTGTTCCCACATAGCTGTAACCCCGGACACTGGACAAATTGAGCAACTGTGTAAACTGTACCAGGCAAAAGAAAAGGAGAGACCTGATGTTTAGAGAGGCAAAAGGGTACAGATAGAACATTTTAGAAACTGAAAGTAAACCTTGGATGGGAAAACTCTAAGACTTGAGAGGTTTCAAAAGCAAGATTTAGCTGGCATTACTTTAACTCGATCAGTATCAAAACCTGCGATTTGGTCTGTGCAATAGCAGCGCTGGGAAGGGGATGAGAGTGGGGCGCTATGATGTGATAGGATTGTCAGAGGACATATATCATTTTCATGTCAAAGACTTTCTTTTGGGGGGGCCGAAGGCGGGTGGCTGTGTGTGGCACTGGTCTAGTTTATAGCCAACTTTATCTAGAAGCATTAGAGGTGAACCTCCAGCCCTGTCACATTCTGCCTCCTTATAAAATCATGTTTTTACTGCATATTCATCATTATTATTCATGGATTTTTTACCAGCAATACTGCATTCACTTAATTTACTCTGCAATCTTTCATGCCGAGTCAAAAGCTTTTTGTACATCGACAAGGCGGTATATTTCTAAACCCTGCTTTCTCAATCTTTCTTTTAGACACACACAAATATACACACAATGCTGGGTCAGACTGAATATCTTTAATCATTTACGAGTCTCCAGCTCTGCTAATGCAAGCCGCACACCAATACTCACTTAATAATTAAAGCCTCGAATTGATTGTTGCATTATGAGGCTTGTGTAAAGGGACATTAGTCAGCGCTGCTGATGATAATAACACGGCTGATTCCCTCCTATAAAACTAGTCTTAATTCAGAGAGTGAGCAGAGACTGAGGGGAGCAGAAGAAATGAAAGAACACAGGGAGGCTTTTGGATGACAGACTGAAGCTCAGATGGACTGAAAGGAAGTCTTGAGAGAAACTAGAAGAACAAACTGCTGAAACAAAAGAGTGCAAAGAAAAGAGGCAGTGAACCACACTGACAGACAGATTGAATGAGTTAATTAGTGATTACAGAAACAAAACCAGTCTGTCATTTCAAACATTGTTTAGTCAATAATGGTCAACATGGAGAAGGATTTGGCCTACTCCAAATAGGGGATTATCCCACTTACTTAAAAAGTAAGTCAGTTTCAGCTATCCATCCATCATCATACATCCATTTTAATAACTGCTCACTCAGCTTGGAGTTGCACTGCTGGTGGAGTACACCCAGGGCAGGTGACAAGTCTGTTACAGGGCTAAACCAACAACCAGTTTAGGTTCACCAGTTCACCCAACATCCAGGTCTTTGAACAGGGAATTACAAATTAAAAACATACAAGAAAAAGTTAACTACAATTTTAAAAAAAACCTCACCTCTCCAACTGTTCATTAATAAACATTTGTTATCTGCAAAAACTGCACTTCGTTATGTAAGCATAGTCAATACAACCTACTAACTTTCAAACCAAGCATCAGAATGGGGAAGAAAGGTCATTTAAGTGACTTTGAATGTAACATCATTGCTCAGGCCAGATGTGTTCATCAGAATATTTCAGAAACTGCTGATCTACTGGGATTTCTATTTGGGTGTCCTGCGTATGGCCTCCACAGTCACTAGATCCTTATCCAACAGATGTGGAGGAACATTTGCATCATGCGTCCAGCCAATCTGAGGAAACTGAATGATACGATCTTGTCTCAAGCAAAATCTCTCAGGATGCTTCCAGCACTTTGTTGAATTTATACAACTAAGATTTATTTGAAGACCGAAGTCCAACCTGGTACTAGCAAAGTAGTCTACCAAATAAAGTGACTGGTGAACTGGTGAATAGAAATGCAGGTTGATAATCTAATGCAATATTGATAATCTAATGCAATATTATTTTCTCCTCTTTTTAGGCAACTCAAGCATGTCTTTGTTTAATCAGCGTATTTTTCAAATTACAAAAAAAAATTACAAAAAAAAAAATGGCTTTTTCACCGAATGCCTTCCATATTTCAGCAAGATAATGCTAAATCACATCTGGCATCTTTTACAACAGGATTGCTTCGTGCTGAACTAGCCAGACCTTTAACTAATCGAAAACATTTGGAGTATTAGAATTTACATTTGAATTGAAAAATAAAACAAAAAGACCCAGGACTGTAGATCAAGTGGAATCCAAGAATGGGACAACATTCCTCTCCCAAAAGTCTATCAACTGATCTCCTCATATGCCACATGGTTACAGAAAGAAAACAGGATTCTGCACAGCGATAAACATGGCCCTGTCCCAACGTTTTTTTGAGATTTTGCTGACATTACATTCAAAAATATAATATTGTTTTTGATGTTAGTTTCTATTATTCTAGTTTTCCAGATCTAGTTTAGGGGATAAGCCCGATTCTGACAACTCATTGCGTGGTTGGTTGATGGTCTTCTTCCTTGTTTGTTTTATCCATGGCTCCCATCTCTTTTTGCTTCTGTTTGTCCTTTATAGGAATCTACAGGGTGGGCCATTTATATGGATACACCGTAATAACATGGGAATGGTTGGTGATATTAAAGTCCTGTTTGTGGCACATTAGTATATGTGAGGGGGCAAACTCCTCAAGATGGGTGGTGACCATGGTGGCCATTTAGAAGTCGGCCATCTTTGATACAACTTTTGTTTTTTCAATAGGAAGAGGGCCATGTGACACATCAAACTTATTGGTAATGTCACAAGAAAAACAATGGTGTGCTTGGTTTCAATGCAACTTTATTCTTTCATGAGTTATTTACAAGTTTCTCTTTGTTCACAGCCATTGACATGTCGAAGAGTTAACACGTGAGGAGCGGATCGAAATTGTGTTGATATCTGGTGAACGCAGTAACCGGGTCATTGCAGCAGATTTCAATGCAAGACACCCT
>VUQG01019461.1:30301-57652 GCA_015106755.1 Etia nguti | reverse complement strand
CTTATTCATATGGACGAATGCAGGAGTGATGAGGGGTGAATCGTGGAGTGGGGCTTCATGAAAAACCACATGTGGTCCATCACTTTTCATCTTACCATGACAGGGAGAAGTTTTCAGTCTTGAAAAGCAGTTAAAATGGCTCATTCAGTTTAGCCTAACATTACCCAACATGAAAATGACAACTTGCCATTTTTAGTTTTTTGGTTATTTATTTTTATTTTTTTAAACTATTGTGACTTTGTTCTATGCAGATAACAATGAGCTAGATCAGAGGTCCCCAACCTTTTTTGCGCCACGGATCGGTTTAATGTCAGACAATATTTTCACGGTCCGGCCTTTTAAGGTGTCGCGGATATAAACATAATAATGAATGCGAATTCACTGTGTAATTGTGTAACTTTATTAGCAGCGTCCTCCTGAAATGCGCCGACAACATTGAGAGTAACATCCTTTTTATTCAATTTGTTGCCTCTGGAAAATTGCCATGCTAGCTGTTTCCTGCCAATTCCACACTTGATGAACCAAAAAAAGTTTAAATCTCAAAATGACACACTACGGCTTTGCAAACAAATTTGTCAAAACCTCTGTTTTTTAAAATATTTGCATAAGGGCACATGCACACGGACCTAAAAATTAGCAGGTGATTGTAAGAATAACCTAAAAACTCACATAATGGTTAGTGCACTTCTTGAGATACCTCATACTAGCTCACCCTTTCCCTTTAATAACATATTCCAGAGAAGAAAAAAAATCCTTGTTTTTCCTCAGTCCTTTTTTAAAAACACTAATCCCATTCACACATATGCAGCAAAACAAAAACAAGAGGCTATTCTTATGTCTAAAACTTTCTGAAACATGTGCTAAGCGGCACTAGGATGACCAAAGACATATTTGGAAACAAAAGATCCAGCTTCCATCAGACAAATTCTTCCCTATTTTATTTTTAGAAAGAAGACACTACAAGGTGAACCTCTATCTCTGTTACTTTTACAGCTTAAAATGATAATTGTCTAATTGAAGAAGTCCTAGATCCAGCTCACCACCATAATCTAATCATCTGTTCTTTGGCCTGCAGCTGTCCTGTCCACCAAAATTAGCGGAAATCTGTTCTAAGGTTCCTCAGATATCCCGCTGACAGACAGCCGGCAAACCAAAGTATAATCTCCTCGACAGGGGAACGAATTATCTTCAGTGCTTTCCCTGATTCCAGGGATCATTTAAGAAAATATGGAAAAAGAATGAAAGTGATATCTTAGGGCCCGGCGCTTCAGATAATTAAAGAAATTGATCACAGAGTACTGGAGACATTAATATGGATACTTTCCAGGTAGCTGTGTGACTTTGTCTTAAGTGAAAAATGTGTGGCTAAGCTCTGTGGGTAAATGAGGCAGTTTGTCTTTTCTTTCTTCTCTGCGGTCTCGGGTTTCTGGCCTTATTACACAAACTTAGCCTGTATTTAAAGTCATAAATTACATTAAACATTTTTAGGAAGATTTTGTATATGAGGATATTACTGTATAAGGAAAAGCAGAATGAGAACAGAATAATAATGTCTAGGCTTTGAGAAGTTTCACCCAAATTCATGTGTACATCACTTTTCTTTGGCTACAACTCTTCAAAGCAATGCACCAGAAATATTTCCCATCTCTGTGACCATCACTCCTCCGCATCTCAGTTACCTGACGTGGACCCGGGGATCAGCTGTTCTAATACTGACCTCACATTTCCTCTCCCTGCTCTTAAAACTCCTTATTTAGTGCGTCGCTTTAAGGTTTCAACATTTTTTTTTATTTTTATTCAGTGAGGCAGCATCTCTCACATGCTTCGGATTACGCCACTGAGCATTTCATGGTTTAAAAGCAAACGTCTCGGGGCAGTTCTCTCACTTTATCCTGCTTCATGCGGGAATTCAAAGACTCGCTCTTCTTTTAGAAATCGTCTGGTCAAACACACACTGTACATTGTCTTCAAAGAGAAAACAAAACAAATTGCCAACAGGCTGGATTTATTGTACTTGTTTAAAGTTTTTCTAAATAAAAAAACATAGCACCATCTCCCTGTAAGGCTAATGATCATTCTACAAGGAGCAAGATTACATATCATGGTTCAGAATAGGAGATTTTTTTTAAAATCGATTTACTCTGAAACCAATTGATGGTTTGTTTTTTAAGTTGAAAGAATACACAGATTTTTTAACTAAATCCTCAGGTAAATGATTTCTCAGAAAGATTCCTGCAGTTTGTGAGTCAGTCAGAATAACATTTCCCCAGCGGTTCACACCTCCTGCAACAAGGAAAAGCCAAGTTCACACTTACAACATCTGCGGGCTGTAGTACAAGGCCGGAACACATACACGTTTTCACACAGTCACATGTACTCACAGACCCGGGGGATAAAATGCTGTTTATTTGAAACAGATACTCGATAGCAGCAAGCTGCTGACATTCGTCCGACCCGCTGCATGAAGTTAACATACAAGCATTTGATGTAGGAAATCGGTTGTGGAGGTGACCGACTGAAGCTTTGCACACTCTCCTCATGAGAGTAAAAAAAAAAGTCTCGCCTGCAGCCCAAAATGCGACACCACAGCATGTCATAACTGATTATAGTACCACATCATCATTTCGCATATTCTCCCTCAAATCCTGGTTACCAGACACTGACGGCTACAGCGTTTCTACATCCCCAGCCGAAGCGGAAACCGTAGCGAAATAACAACTCGGTTGATCTTTCAGGTTCCTGTTTGAATTATGAATCGGGCTGCTGAAATATTGATGAACTCCTAAACAAGCAAAGCTTATTCATATGGACGAATGCAGGAGTGATGAGGGGTGAATCGTGGAGTGGGGCTTCATGAAAAACCACATGTGGTCCATCACTTTTCATCTTACCATGACAGGGAGAAGTTTTCAGTCTTGCTTCAGGGCAACTTTAATCGCTCAACAGTTATCACGTAAGTTTTTTTCTAATGTGGGGTGATCACTGTAAACACGGCTAATATTTTGTCGAGTCCTACAAAGTTTCTAATATAATCAAACACAAAAATTCCAGTCTGGAAACAAGAAAACCTTTTACTATGAATCTCTTGGGTGAATAGAACCTCAAGATATGTATATGAGGGTCACTACAGCTACTGCTGAGCCTTTCTTGCTGCATAATTTTTAAAAAATGCAGGTAGTATGAGGAGTAAAGAGAAATGAAAAGGAGGAGGGAGCGGAGAGAATGTGGAGTGCAGGCTGACAAATTCAGTTAAGCGCCTTCATAATTCATTAGGGCGACTTATGGCAGCAAGCTTTTTTAAAATCATGTAGAACCAGGACTTTACAGCTGCTTCTAAAGATCACTTGAATCATTTGTTTGAGGTGGGCTTTCTTTCTATTTCGTTCTGTTTTACTTTGTATTTATCCGCTCCTTCACATTTCAAACCCTCCACTTCCTGTCCTTGTGTGTTTTATTTTCCACCTGTTTGAGTGCTCGTCTTCTCTAATGTGTTGCACCTGTGCTTAATTATCCCCCCTTTATGCATTTAATCTGTGGATTTATTATCCACTGCATGGTGTTTGCTACATAGTGGACTCACATGGAATTAAGCGTAGACAGCTGCTGATATACCACACAATGCATCGATATTACATAATTATGCACTAGATATTGTTAAATATTCCTACCATTGCGAACAAGAAGAGAAAAACACATTTGAGGCGATGGGTGCCTCAGTATTGCAAATTTTTGGATAAGTACAGGTTGTAATTGGCACATCTCTCCACAACGTTGAAAGGAAAATGTATATCTGAGCACACAACTTTAACGACAACATATTTTGGTTGAACTTCATCCAGCCAGAAGCAATATAGAAGCCACAGCTGTAAATGTGCAGTTTAATTCACATTTAATACAAATATTAAAAGCATATCTGACAGCTCTTTTTTCCCTTCTAAAAACAGACAGAGAAGGCATAAAGGTCTCACTTGTGCACGCCTTCTGTACATTACTTTTCAGTGTTTCCTGAGATGTACAATGACATTGAAGCACTGTATAGTAAATTAAATTTACAGTTGAGATTTTTGAAGAGCACTGCAAAATGGATGACAGACTACATAGTGCACTATATAGTGAATGAGTGGGTAATTCAAACACGGCAGGATATTTCTAATCCAGCCCTACACCGTCTCCCTACACTTTAACTGTGGTTGTGTGTTCCTGTTGAGGATCTGTCACATGAAGTGCTATTCTAAACCAACTAGCCTTCAGTGGAAGTGGGTTATAAAGCCCTCCAATACCGAGTCTGCACTGATGCAGGCTTACTGTGCTAACCACACTCCGTGAAGTTGCGGCATCTGTTTTGTGTCCAATATGAATGAAACTCCATGCACTCGAGTCCCCTGTGAGTATTTCAGGACTGCCTCAGTAATAAATCACCAAAAAATAATATTTGCTGGCCTTCAGTACTGTTGTTATTTATATTTTTGTCTTTATAGAAGCTAATATAAGGTGTAGAGGCCAGATTGGAATCGGGCCAGCGTGAGTTCCCTTCTTCCTGAAATATTATTTGGGAAATTAGGTTGAAGTATTATCTACATAAATTTTTATTTATTAGCTAAATCTGATTTTAAAACTAAAACTAAAACTAAAATTAAGAATAAAAATAATTGCATTAAATGCAAATTAAAGCACTAAAATAAAAATACCATATACCTGACATATGTACTGGAGGTAAAGGAAAATCACTTTTTCTTTGTTTTTCAGTGTTTGGTGGAGAAACTTTAAACCATTTTGGGAGGATGTCAAGGTTGCATGTGAAAAATAAATAAATCAATGTCATTACCACCAAAAGCATTTTCAGTAAAACCTAATAGCATTTATTTGAAATAAACCAAATGTTACGCAGCAAAAAAGGCAAATGATGCCAAACTGGATCAAAGAAGGGCTGTTTGAAAAGGTTTGGTGACCTTTGTTGACTTTGTGGGGATTTGGATTGAACAAAAATAATTATTTGTGGTGAAGTAGCATATAACAAATTTTAATAAGCACAAAAAACAAATGAACATGAAATCAAAGACAGCCATGATAGTCACATGAAAAAACCCCGAGCATTTGCCATTCAAAAAGTAGTAGGAGGAAGCAAATGCTTATTAATTCCTACCCGTATTTAACATATAAATATCTACATTTATACACACGCTATAAATAAATATGCCTAATATACAGTCCCTTGTAATATATATACACATCTGTATAACCTATATATTTATTTAACTACATCTATCTAAAAGTATTGCTTTTTAAAATATTTCATTATACACAATTATTCAGATAATATATAATAGTTTTCTATAGTCTACAGTTTGTTTCAGTAAAGATATTCTTGTATAAAAAATTAAACAATAAAAAGATTTTTATTTATATATATATATTATATCATTAACTTTGTTTTTATAGATGATAAGTTATCAATGAACTATTTCACTGTATGTAACCAGCAAAAATCAAGTTTACACACAAGCTGTAAGCTCATGCATTTCAGGTGAGAATTTGCAGAACTGGTAGAACATCAGGCTTCTCTGATTCATTGTTATAATGCAGTAATTTACCCTCTCTGTGCCCATCCATCCTTTTTTTTTTCTAGCTCACGGTTGTAGGGTGCTGGAGCCTATCCCAGTTGTGACAGGGCGAGAGGGTGACACCCTGGACAGGTCACCAGTCTTTCACAGGGCTAACATAGAGAGACATGCAACCATTCACATTCACATGGACACCTATGGCCAATTTTGAATCACGAATTAACCCAATAAGCATTTGGAAGAAAGCCTGCGTACCCAGCAAGAACCCGAGCAGGCACATAGAGAACATGCAAACTCCATGCAGAAGGGCCCCAGGTGGCCGGTGAATTCAAACTCAGGATCCTCTTGGTGTGATGTGTCAGTGCTAACTACCACACCATCATGACACCTCTGAATTTACAGTTTTAATTAAGTTGGTGAAAATTTAAAATAAAAAAAATAAATAAATAAAATCTCACATTAGAGAATTCATTTTATTTAAAGTTTCTCTTATTCATGAAGCCCAAAGCGTTTCATTTTACCAGTGCTTTAGTTATAGAGCTCTGACTGAATCGATATGGGAATGTTTTTCCACAAGAAAAAATGAACAAAAATAAATAAATAATTATGCATTACAGCCTAAACACATCAGCAACAAATTCTAATCCTAATCTGTTTTTAAGGCAATCGTTCGGGGTAGCCCCAAATAATTTAGTGACTTTATCTCTAAAAAGCCTGAACCATGAAATTATTGCCAGGTAAAATGTACTTTTATGAAACTGGAGTATTTATTAAACCTTCTGACAAATTAAAAAAAGATTTACATTAAATATCAGTCTTCATTATGAGTTTTAATTTGTCATATTTTTTTCTGCAGCTGGCATTTATGTCCAATTTACTGCTCACAGCTTATCCAAAAATCTATGTTGAAGAAATCTTTCTTCAACATAGATCTCTTCCTTCACTGCAAACGTCAAAGTCCAACAGAAGCAAAACGGCAGAATTTTATGTGATCGGTAAACTAAACTAAAAACATGTGATACATATGAAGTTTTTTGCACAAACAGTGCAAAAAGCTGACATGTTCAGGTTCAAGGTTTTGTACTCTAAGTTGGACTGGGTTGTTTGCACATTTTATCTTCAAAAGCAACAGGAAAAAAATTTTCTTGCAAAGGGAATTTTTAAAAGCTTGCATCAAACAAGTGTTTGTAAGTTTCAGCATGTTAGTTCCTCCCATATATTTTATTATTAAAAGAGGAATCATATTATTGTGCCACTGCAGATGTTTGTGACAACTTAAAGCCAAACTTTTAAAGAGAAACATGACAGATGTTGAGTAAAAGCAACAAGAATCACTGTTCATTACCACAAAGCTTCAGAGAAATACAGCACATGCTCTATACCTGCCTAGAAAAAGTACCCTACACCTTGAATCCAAACTTTGCAACCGTGCAGAGCAAAGTCATGATGCTGAGATATTCACTGGGGTATAGCAGCGTGAGTCATCCAGAGCCCAGTATGCGCTACTCTACTGTAGGCCTACCTCTCCACCCCCGAGGCTGTCTATTAAGGGCCTGTGAAGCACAGTGGACAGAATTTCAATGAGCACACCCATTCTTCTGGCTGTCCGTTTGTACGTACAGGGTGCAGAGGCACGGCTCTAGGTTGCATGAATATACAGTAACGATTTGGCACAAGCGAAAATGCTGAGATGCCTCTTTTCTCCACTCGTCTCTCTCTACCTCACTCTGTCTTTCATTCACTCTCTGCGGTCTGCTCTCTGCGCTGCCTTTGTTCCCTCTCTGAGGGCTATTTTCCTTTTTCTGCCATCCTTAGCAGTTTACAAAGAAGAGTGCCATGCACCAATCGGATGACTGGTCAGCCTTAGTCAACGTTGTCATTACTGGAACCCAACAGACCTAATGTTGATTTATACACATCGCTGAGCTCCAAAACAGTGCTAAAAATAAAGCTTGCAATATCTCTGGGCCGCCCGGGGCAAATAATGTACTCCTGCAAGCATGGTGAACCAAAGCATCTTACTTTCCAGGCAAGATGGTACCACATAGTGCACATGCCATTACTGTGACCTCAGCTGCACCAGTATCACGTATTACTGCATTTGAGTGGATCCCGACCAGATAGACCAAGTGAATACAGATGTGCTTGTTTCAAGAATGAATGCACGGATGCTCGTCAGAGTCGGAGTGGTGCATATGTGCAGCAGAGTAGGCTGCTGTCAGCGCTGAGTCAAAGGAGCTGTCAAGTGTCAGCAGCGGGGGTCGCAGAGGCCCAGAAGTACGAAGCTTCTCGCTGAACAAGCACATTGGTCGTGCCCTGAACTTCTTCTGTACCCTGCGAAGAAGAAACTCCAGCTCATTAGACTTACGTTAGTTTTGGCCGTGATAGTGAATTGGCATGAGGATGCAGCACAATAAATAAAAAATAATCTGCGTTGGGAGATCAACTTTTTGCCTCATTAAAAGTTAATCAGTATCATTTTCCCTCTAAATATATCTGTGGGTGGCTGATAGGTTTGTTGATCAATACTAATTACTCAATGATTACCTGACAGGGTGGTGAGACCTCTAGTTTTCAAACTCCATATCCCGCTTGTGCAATTTAAAGCACTTACAATCTCATCACACAACCACTCTGCAAATAGCTCAGAGATGAGGTACTGTGTACGGTGTTACAAGCAATCAACCAGCGACCAATTTCTCAGTTATGAAAATGACAGCAATGGTAATATTGCTGTCATTTTGCATCATTACAATCTCTGATTCAGAGATTTATGTAGGATTACACTTTAATTAGTCTTCTCTATTGTGAAAATGTGACTACATTCACTAATTACAGGCTACCCTCACTTACTGAAGAGTAGAAGATGAGTTTATATGTCTATGTGCTACAAAGTGTTATTACTTAATGTTTTAAGGCTACATTGTCTTAATAGTCATATTTAGTATACACTGGACCAGAATACGGTCCAACGGTTTGCACCACTTTCTGACAGCAAGTGGGTCTGGAATTTGAATCCACAGGTTCTGTGTGGAGTTTGTATGTTCTCTTTCTGCCTACGTGGGTTTTCTCCATGTGCTCCAGCTTCCTCCCACACTCCAAAGGCATGCATGTTTGGTTAACTGGTGATTCTAAATTGGCTGTAGGTGTGAATGTGGGTGCAAATGGTTTCATGTCTCTTTGTGTTAGCCCTGTGTTAGACTCTCATCCTATGACAGCTGGGATGGGCTCCAGCCCCCTACAACCCTGACTGGATGGATGGATAAAATGAACTATGCAGTATCTATTTGATGCTTAAACACCAGTTTCTACCATTTTTTTAATTAAATATTCATAATGTTCCCATTGTCTTAGCCTGTCTGGAACTTGAGAAATAAAAATAACACATTAGAACATACTTGTGGTGGGACTTGCATTTTATACATCTGCCTACACAGTCAATTCAGAAGTGTTGCAATATTTTGTTTTATGTTATAGCCAGTGTTGTTTGTTAAGATTCCCCTGCCTTTCAAAAGAATAGTATTTTTTCTTTTCCTTCTTTTTGAAAAGTAATTTGGGAGTATGTCAGAAACAGATTCCTGGCAATCCTGAAACAAAATCTGCGGTAGAGTTTTGTGTCACCAAAGGTGGTGATTGTTTCATGCATACCTCCGAATACCACCGAAGACAAAAATCATCTTTTTATAACAGCTGAACCAGCAAATCGCTGGGTTTTGTAGTTGTGCTGATGCATGCACACACAGTAGAGGTTCATAGTTTTAGATGCATTGTGGCAGACACATCTTTTTGTAAGATAAGTAATACTTGTTGTTTTTCTTGGTTAACTATAACTTTAACCCAGGGTTTGTTCAAGAGTTGGTCATGTTGACATCTTAATATTGAACCATTAATAAAGCTATTGAACCCTTTATTTTTAAATAAAAGATTAAACTGCTGTCCAAGCATATTTTTTATGTCACTGTGACCACTGAAACTACAGATATGAATCTCTCCCCGATGGCGTGGTCTTCTTAGCACCTCAATAACTGCCTTGAGGTGACGCCAAGATGGCTGCAGAGTGGTGAGATCTACTACTTGAAGGACTTTGGTATTGTACAGACTGTCCCGAGCAGCAGAAGATTGCTTATTCCATCCATAAATTGCCATTTAACTGATGACTGAATGTTGAAACAGAACAGCACTGCTGTTTTCCATTTTGAAATAACAGAGGATACTTCTTCACATCTTTTTCAAGCGCACAGCAGGATGTAAGAAAAAAGGAGACTCTGAGTTACACTCACTTAATAGTCAGTCTGACCATACAGACTGTATCACTGTAGCAATGATATAGCTGGTAGCAATTCTTCTTATTCTTCAAATCAAAATGTGCCTGTTGTTTAATAGACAAGACTTATGGTAAACTTGATTAAGTATGTCTTGACTTAGCCTTTTTCATGTTCACTCCACTAATTCCATGCATTTGTTAACTATCAGGCAAAGAGTAATAAATGTTCTATCATAAAATGGCTTCTTTTTTTCCCTAACAATGGTAAATCAAATAATTATGGCTAACTTGAGAGCAGTTCATCAGTCAACTCTGCAGGCTTTGCAGTTTTTCAGTACAGATACACCTTGAACTTTTTCTCTTTTCATTCTTATTGCAATAACCCCAAATTGACAACATGTGTACAACATGTGCACCTAAAATCTCACTACTAAAACTAACTGTACACAAAGTCACACAGCACTGTGACTGTGTCTATCGGGCTGGTAGCACACCATAACAGACAACAGCAGAATCTCTTTAACGATATGGACAAAGAAAGTATATAAAGTGTATTTAATGTGGCTTAACACAGTATAACACAGTCAAAATCCACTTAAAAAGGTCAATGTCGGAGCTTATACTGATCGAGTGAACAAGATCTCTCCACTTTTAGTTGCTGTATTTGCTTGTGGTTTTACAACCTGCACATACGGTTCTCGTTTCTTTTGTTTTCTGAATTAGAGAGCAGCTGCTTCTAGTAAAAATGTTCTCATAAAGTAACAAAAAACTCTCTAATTAGAAGTGGTGGATCCAGACCTTTACTTACATTAGGGGTAGCACAGAAGCTGATATAGTTATTACAAATTAAAGGGATGGTAGTGACACTGTTAAAATGTGTCCAGAAAAAACAACAACAAAAAACCCCCAAAACAGTTCTGTAAGATAAATAGTCGCTACAGAATGTAATTTTAGTTGTACGAGTACGTGCAGAGGCTCCCAACTGGCTTCACAATTGTTTGTGGGAGGTGGCCAGGTGGGTGGTCAGATTTCAGTCTGTGGTGGCCCACTCCTTGGCTCCATTCCTACTTCTTAAGATCAAACACCTGACATACAAATTTAGCAACCAGCTGGGGAAGAAAGTAAGCCAAAAGCAAAAAAATGTAGTCAGCAAAAAAGACATCAAGCCATTTGTTCCAGGAGTTGGTGGCAGAGCAATTATTTAAGTCAACTTTAAAGCATACTCATAGGCTACAAGTTAGGAAAAAAAGTACACTCTTTTCACGGAACCCACCTCTTCAGCTTGAGCAGCACTTTTCTGAGATCTACACCTATTAATGACTACCAGACAGCTTAAAGATCAGGATTTTAAAACACTCATTTAGTTCACTGTAGCAATAATGAACACAAGGTGGGATTTTACACTCACCAGCTGTCAATCCGATGAAAGGAAAAGTCTCACATGTGGGAAGTGTCTGTGCCCACCATGTGAGTGCAGACCAGGTGCAATATGTATATTTAACTGCTCTTCCAATACAGGTGAACTATGATGTCTGAATCTAACCAAAAGCTTTGATCCCTATAACAATCAATCTACTTCAGCCTTGAAGAGATATCTGATGAGAAGCAGGACGGATAAAAGTGTGTGTTTGTGTGTATCTGTACGTGTGTGTGGGTGTGTGTGTGTGTGAGAGAGACAAAGAGGGAAAAGAGTAGGAGAAGTGGAGGGAGAGTATTCTCACCTATTAGATCATTCACCCAGCCCTCGCGCGGCACGTCCCGGGTTCCCCATTGCTCACCCAAAGCGTCCACACGGCGTCACTGTTGCTGCGCTGCTAGCGCCTTGAATCCGCCCCCAACTCCACCACACAGGAAACAAGGTTACTGCCCAAGAGATGTCACTTCCGAAACACCCACTCCCGCTCGCTTGCTCGCACTCGCTCCCTCACGCCCCCAGCCTATTGCCATGACAACCGAGAAAAGAATAGAATATAAGTGAGTGTTAAAGAGACAGGGGGATCAGAGAGACAGGGGAAAAGAGAGATGGAAAGAGAGAGACAGAGAGCGGAGGACAGAGAGACAAAGAAGAAAAATGGGCAATAGTGAAAGAGAGCAGAGAATGGAGTGTGTATGTGTGTGTGTGTGTGTGTGTGTGTGTGTGTGTGTTTGGGGTGGGGGGCGGTGGGGGTGAATGAGTGGGCGGAGAAAGGATGGATGACAGAGGAGAGAGGATGAGAAATTTAGAGAAAGAGGAGGCATGTGATGGGATGTGGTTGGGGGAAAGGGAAGAGGAGAGAGGTGTAGATGCAGCGGATGCCGTGAAGAAGAAGAAGAGAGAGAAATGAAGTGATCAGATACAGAGAGAGGGAAAGAAGGAAGGAAGGGAGGAAGGAAGGAGGACACTTTTTTGGGAATAGGGAGCCCACATCTTGTTCCCATAGCAACACAGCCATCCATGAAATACTGACTTGTACCTCCCTCTCACTCTCTTACTCTCTCTGTTTCGGTCTCTCCATCCCTCCCCCTCTCCTTTTCTCCTTCCATCTCTAACTATATATACACACACACCGTGAGCGTAAGTTGGCACTGAGTATGTATGCAGTAATCCAAGCTCCGCAACATTGTCAAACACATCAAAATGTACCAAATTTACCATCAATGTAACGCACCAAGAGAATTAATCTGTGCTTTTACACGCATACAAGCCATATTTTGGCCTGTTCATGTTCTTTATTACTGTACTAGCAGCCCATATGTACATTAACAGAGTTACTGGTGGCTGTGATCACTCCTCCTCTCCGGGCTGGCTGTGAAGGAATCCTTCCTAATGCATCTACACTGTAGAGGCTTGCTGTATGCTAGAATGAACCCATGCCATTGAAACATAGCTAAAGGCAAGAGAGTGTACGCTCACTCTAAATGGCCACACATGAATAAGGGCTCAAAAGGCTGCTGTCCAACCCGTTATTGAGTTGGGTCAGATGACTGAACAGATATAGTGCTTGGTCAATAGGGTAAAAAAGGTGCAGTTTCTGCAGTGACCAGTTGAGGCTCCCCCCAAACACCAACTTTAAAGCATACTCACAGCCTGGTACTAAAACAGTTTTGGCCTCTGTAGCTAACGGGAAGTTAGCTACTTATGACAACCATCATCAAGTCATAATTTTTGTGTCTGTTCAACATTTGTGCTGGCAGAAGCAGCTGTAGCTGACAGATGCTTTCCAGTTCTCACATCCATATCCACCTTCTAGTCACTGAACTGGACCACCACGTTTGTAGTCTTATTACTTTTGGAGCATTTTGTAATCCAATTACTTCATATAAATACAGTATAGTTCACTATGTGTTGTAAACAGTTGTGTTGTGACGAATGCATCGGGAGCAACTTGTGGTCCAGTATGTTGCCCAAGGATACTTTGGCATGCAGACTGGAGCAGCCTGGGACTTAATCACCTATGAATCAACCTGCTGATTATTAGATTACCTGCTCTACCTCCTGAGCCACAGCAACCCCTATATATGATCAAGTCTCCTAAAATTCAGACTTCAAAGTTGCAAGGTTAACAACCCAATGAGTGACTTGCATCGTATTTATATGCAATCTATGGCTGGTGCTAGCTGGCAGTGAATTGTAAACAGACACTGACAGAGATTCTCATCATGTGTAGGTAGTGAATGTCATGCCAAAGAGACTTGACCTATTGTACAGTCAGTGTTAAGGATAAGAAAGCACCAGCATGGAACTCAACACATTCCTGAGCTGGAAAGCTAACATGTCTATTCTAAGTAAGGCAGACACTTACTGTTGGTTTGTCTCCTAATGCACATTACAGGCACTGAACCTTGATTTTTTAAAAACATGTTATCCGTGTTAACCAATTTGTTCATTTAGAGGCTGTAGTGCATTTCACATCTAATTACTTACTTTAGGACAGTTACTTTTTTAAGTTTAAGAAACACACAAAAAAATGTATTTATATTCCTTTTCATAACAAGCCAAGCATTGATCAGGCTTACCCAGCCTTGCCCTGTCTTATCCATATGTAGCTTATAATAAAGCTTGTAACAGTAAAAACATTCAGACAGTCTGTTCTCAATGTTCAGAACTACCAGATTCTGTGACAATTCCCATGAACCCATTTATTATATTGTTGTTTTTTTTTTTTCTATTTTAGTTCTTTTGCACAAATTGCTACTTTGTATTTTGGGAAACCCCTTTTCATCTAAAGAGTGATCTCCTTATTTTGTTGGTTAACACACTATTCAGTTATCTTACAGTTAGCTTCTATTTGAAGCACAGAGCACACTGCTCCATAAGAAATATGGACAGCATCTACTGTTCGATCCCTGTTTCTGTGCAAGAGTGCATTCTAAAGTTCAAAGCTTATATGGTGTGTCTGCCATCCCTGGTTGCCAAACTAAGTGGGTAAATTTCAAAAGTGCTTCCTCTGCTATAAAAGAGTGCTTCTTGTATTATGGCTTTCCATGGATTGTTGTTGCAGGTAAGCCCTAGATGCAGGGGCACACAATAATACAAGAAGCAAACACTCCAAAGAATAAGAAAGAGGCAATTCTGTACTAAAAGCAACATAAATTCAATAGATATACACTTGATTCAGATGATAGAGAGTGATTAACTCATATTTTATCTTGTGTTAAACTAAAAAGATACCATGGACTTTGTTGTAAATAGTTTAAAATAATTTAAAATAAGAAAAATAAAAAAATAGAAAAAGCAATAAAAATGTAATTAGCATTTGAGAGGCTTTGGGAAAAATACTGGTAAGATCATACATTTGTTGCTTTCTTTTGCAATACATTAATTCTATTCTGGCACAATATATCAATACTTGCATCACAACATCCAGATGTTCTAAATTGATTCCCAGGCAGATTGACTTAACACTATCTCCCTATGGCTGCAGATAGTGGTGCTTATGAAATGAATGAGGTTAAAATGACAGAAGTTAACTAACTTCTAATGCAAAAGAAACATTTGTGGGAGGGGTTAGGGGAAAATGACCAAGTAAATTAAATAATTATTAAGTACTGCATATCAAGGTATTGTTAGCTTTCACTATCATTGTTATCTAAAGGCAACATTTGGAAGTTACTCTGTGATTCAAACCCCTGTTCGGTGTTCAAACCACCTCACATTTTGCTCACTTTATTGGCAATTTTAGTTTTAAATGCACATGATTGGCTTTTTCCCCTGTTATCCTAAAGACAAAAACTTATAAAGCAAAGTGAAAACATTGTTTCTGATTTTTTTTTCAAATTAATTACACATCATAAACTGAGATTTCCTGTTTATAAAAGCATTTAGACAGATGTGGTCAGAATGAGTTAAGTGGATTAGATATAGTTTTGAATGACACACATTTGTAGGATCTACAATTCCCACACCAGTCGAGGAGAAAAACCACTCCACACAGTCCAGACTGCCACCATAAAACTGTGGCATATAAAAACCATTTCTAAAGCTCGGAGTGTTCCCAGGAGAGAAATGATAATTGTTTTCAATAATTTTGAAAAGAATAATGTTTGAAACCAGTGGGACTGTTCCTTTTTTGGTTAACTAGACAAACTGAGTAAGAAGGCTAAGAAGATATGGAAGTGATCAAGAATCCAAGGGTCATAACAGAGATCCAGAACTCCATATGTCAGCAGCCCTTATCAATCAGGCTTTTATAAAGGAGCTGCTAGACGGAAACCACTCTAAATAAATATACAACACATCTGAACTTTGACTGCAACCAAAGGATACTGAGAGCAGGAAAATAATCACCTGATCTTATCAGACATACTCTGATGGGAAAGACCTATGTTGTTAATTTAACATAAAATTACAACACAAGTGTGAAAAAGTAAAGTGAGTGTACACAAAGCATATAAGAACTTTTTAAGTGGAACCAATCCTTTATTAATAAAAGGGACAGTAGGACTGTGGTGATATACATGAGCTGACCTCGAGATAAAAACCTAAATGCAATATGTCTGAGGGGGAAGGGAGGGATCGATGTGGCCATCATCTCACCATGAATCTAAATGAAGTCCAACTTTCTGCACTACCTCCTGGCAGCCTCTTCTCGAAAGCCCCCTCCCCTTTCCCACCATCTCTCCTGTCCTCCTTCTGCCCATCTGTTTATCAGCCCCCCCATCCTTTCGCACTCTGGTTCCCTCTCTGGCTTCTTTTTCCTGGATGCGTCTCTTTTTCACCTCCTGTAAACATTTGATCTACCTCTTTCTCTTTCCCTTTTGTATTCTACACTGTCACTTTTCAATCCTTTTATCTTCAACATTTCTCTATGTGGGATTAACAAAAACACTACATCTGTCCTAGAATCACAGTTTTACCAATCACCCCTCACTCTCATTCCTCCATCTCCCCTTGCACTTTTAGTTTTATTTCTAGATGTCTGTGATGTTTCCTCTGTTTGTTTTTTAAGATCAAAATTTAATTTCTCTGCCAAATCCATACTCTTGGAAAAGTAACCCCAACTGGCACAGACAAAAGCACAGCCATGTAGGCACACATGTAGGGATTAACAGATTGCTAATAATAACCGCACAATAAACAATAAGTACAAAAAGCTCCATCTGTTCAACTTTTGTGCTTGACATCGGCACCATTTTCATCACTGAAGACAACTGTGGCTTAGTTGTAGAGCAAACGGCCTCAAGATGTCCCTGTCATTCGTTTGCCCTGACTTGCATGAATCAGAATGCGATTCATTAAAACCCCAGAAATAAGACATTCAAATGTTTGCTTTCATTGCTGAAACTGATGCATATAAACTTCTCTTTTACATCTCAATGTGGTGTGGACTTCCCCCAAGATTCTGAATGGGCCGGGCACGGACTCTGCTTGCAAGTAAATACAAATGAATGACGGGAACAGCTTGAGGCCATTCAGGCCTTGGCCAATAGCAAACTTGGAATTGCTTGTTATAGCTGTACAGTAGCCTTCTCTCACAATCTCCCTCTCTACTGCTCTTCTGCTCTTAGTCTCCCACTCACTTACACTCACTCCCACAACTCTCTTTGCCTCTCTCTTTTTCGCCCGCGCTCTCGTCCTCATTCTCTGTTCACATCCCTCCTTTACTTACCTAATGTCTTTAACGCTCTCATTGTGGCTATGTTTCTATCAAAATGTCAAGTCTTTTCTTGTAAATTTTCAAAATGTCACAGACATAAAATGTGACTTCTGTGTATTGTATCCGTTAGGTACATACGCTGAAGCACATCTTCAGATCTCTCACAGATTTCTGTCAAAAATGTTCACATCCAAGGAGGAAATATAGGACACAAAAATGTATAGAGCATATTTTCATTAAAACAGAATAAGCATCTCATTCATGGCAGTAGCGTTAGATATTTATGGTGAGAAGAATAAAGCTGTTGTTATGCATTTGAACGCCTACATTGAACAACACATTGTGGGTTCTTCATGCAAAGTGTATGTTGTAATCGAGTCATCAATCATATCATTCTTATCATCTCCACTTTTCATATGAAAAAGTTTTTTTAAAAGGGGTTTAAGTAGATGTAAAACCTTTGAAGAACTTATTTTTAATGCAAAAAATTGGTGTGCAGTTCACTTAAATTGTCCATTCACTCTCCAGCAAACACTTTTCCCATTCACACCATGTGACTTTGCTCCTCTACCACCTCGCTCTCATGTCCTATAACTCCCTGGTGTACCGTAGTTTTTTTTGTTTGTTTCAATTTCTCCTGCATTTTGCTCTAAGTACAGAAGAAATTCTCTGGGTTACTCAGTAAAACCCTTTTCACTCAGGGTGTGTGAATAATAATAATAATTAAATTTTTAAAAAACCCCACTGTGGAGTCAAAATGAGACAGTGGACATCCATCTCTGCTGCAGCTTCAGTCAGAGGTGTAGTCATTCCTCTCCACCCGGCTGTGAAGGTGATATTTAGTGCGCTTAGAAGAGAAAATAAAGACGAATGGCGTGAAAATGAACTCTGAGTGTATGCATAAACTTTTATGGACAACAGATGGAAATGACATGAATGTTTACATTCATGTAATTTTTTTTTTTTTTACATGTATGTTCATTAACATGCACTGTCCTAAATAAATAAATAAATAAATAAATAGGGCTATATCAAGTATTACGGCATAAATAAGCTTTGTATTCTTGTGAACCCTTTTAATGTTCGTTGGCACCTACAAAAACAATCCTGCCATCGACTGTTTAAACTAATTTAGCAGTGACGCTGGTGCAGACACGAGGCAGATGTGATAACCAAAGTTCGGCTGCAGCCTCTCACACAACAAATTATGCATTTTTATTCCTATTTCTCAAAGGCCACAACAATATAATTAAGCATAATTTATCCAAGAAACCAGACAGCAGTCCTCCCAAAATGTTTGATGCACACTTCTTGATTATGTGATAATTTCCTCCTCAATCTAATCCCAGGGTCCAATGGTGCCAAATGCTGGGAATTTTCATCAAAAGTCAGCCTCTGTTTCATGAGAAAAAAGAAAAAAATCTTTAACACTAGATTTACAGCAGATTGCATTTATATGTATGTGGTTTAACTACACTCTACTATCCCCCAAACCTCATTAAAGTTGCACAACACACAACAGTTATACTATATCCTCACCTTGAAATCCCACTATTATGGTAATAATAGTGGGATTTCAAACATCATTTAAAATCCTGGCTAGTCAATTCACTTCCAAGCTTTCTGCAGATGATTTCTTTCCAACAAATGACAGTTTGACTGATAGAAGTCCCTCAAGCAAGACAAAATAATTTCTGTTATGCTGACATCTGCAGATACTTTATGGCATCTGCAGAACTGCTGGTGTCATGGAGAGCATTATAGATGTCCCTGTCCTCTAGTTAAAATTGCTGCTGGTTTTGTTTGGCCTAGCCAAATATCATTGAGCAATTTCCCACCATCAGGCTTGCCTTGAACAACAACAACATGGTAAAGTATATCAATATGTTATCTCATCCCATGGCAATTCACTGTATGGTGCCAGATATTCTAAGCTGTTCCAGAGTGCTGTGGAGCGATATATCTAATATATCTTCAGTGTCACTGGCTTTGAGTCAATTGCCATTGCCCGACAGTGAGATCAGATCATGGATAGGACAAGTGGAATTATGTATATTTACTCAAACTGTGCTGAAGTACATTTTTATGTCCTTGTGCTTCCTATGTTATGGTATTTTCTACTTCTATTGCACTATATTCAATTTTGGAGGTTACTATTTATATTCTTTTAATGAACTAAAGTATCTAAATTACTTTGCAAAAAATTTAAATCAATACAAAATAATTTTCAGACTTGTGTTAAAAGTTTTTTTTAATCTAATATATATTTTATTTTAATCTAATAATCTAATACCAGCTGTATTTAGGCACAGGGTGCTGCACAAATCAAAAAATAGTTTAAGTTGTTTTTTGAGCTGACTTGCAGTGCGGTATTTGAGTCCACTGCCCTGCACCACCATCACCACCACCCATGTGCCACCATATTTCTCCTATAGTTCCTCCTCTAACTGCTGGTGCACATATGCATTACAGAAAATCCGATATTTGCCATGTATGCCTGAACTCTGAGCACTTTGAGCCATTGATTCATGAAAACCCGGCTTCCCTGTGATGTCTGTGGTTTTCACATCCTGTAGCTGAAGTTTCAGATTTAAGAGAGTAATCTAGTTAAGATAAAAGTTAGCTTTATGACCATACCGGACTTTTAATGTCCTACCGATGAACACATTTAAAACTAAGTCTCCATTTTCAGTTTTTCTTAATCTATAAAACACATTTTTTGAAGAAATACACAAAGTTCAGCTGAGCTCACACTTTCTGAGCCACAACTCCGCAAGTGTGAGAGCACTTGCAAGTCATGCTCGTCGCACCCTGACCTCTGCGTGTTTTTTGTTTCTCTCTTTGGTGTCACCATACTGATTGAAAGCGGGTCGAGCCAAGCTGTCCCTAAGAGATAAAGAACAATTATAGTCATCTGTCCTCAATCCAGAGATAGACTAGGAACTGTGTCATTGTCCTATTACCCAAAGGGTTGTTACTGAAACTTCTCACTCATAACACCTTAACTCAGGATGCCTCAGCACTGTGTGACAAACAGCTGACACTCAGACACACTAATAGTTGGACCTGGAGAAACAGCCAGTTTAGAGTCATTTATCATTAGCAAAGCCTTTAGTATATTATAGGTAACTGTATAGAAGTTAGAAGTAGTAAACAATTTATGGTTGCATCTTCCATAGTGTTACACATAATAATGAACCATTTGTGAAGCTGTGTATCTTAAATCAAAACAATTAATTAAATCAATCAATACTCACAACATTGTTTCACAGACATCTCAGCCATTAATGAAAGCAACCACTGTGACAGATGATCTCAACTATTGTGCAATATAGATACAGACATTTTATTTTATTAATTCATTTATGGTTAGTATTTAGCTTTGTATTATGATTTCAGATCAATTTTAACTTTCTAACTCTACATAGCAGATATGTTATGAAAGCCCTTTTTTTCTACAACTAAAAAGTTTTGTTGGCTCATTTTGGTTTAAGGAAATGCACAAAAACCCCCTAAAACTCAATGTTTCAATTCAGTTCAGGTTTAGTAATCCAAACTGTAAATAGAGCCTGACAAGAATATAATTTAAGGATCTTTGAGGCCATATACACAATCTTTTGTCCCTCCTCTCAAACATATTGTGCCACAAGAAACGTGTTATGTAACAAACCAATGGAACAAAACTCTTCAGTTTTGGCTGTTATAACATATCTGCTATGTTCAGTTTTAGCCTGTGCTCTGTATACGTTTCAGTGACAGTATGAAAAAATGTGCTAGATCATAAATCAAAAGGAAGCTGAGGTGGATGGATGAGTGGAAGCACTAGATACCATCACAGATAACTGCTTCCAAGTTGCATGGCACATAAATGAAGACAATAATTCACTATATTCAACTGTTTATTATTGCGTCTACAATGATGAAGGTCCTTTAACAAACATAGCAGTCAAATTAAGTTGCCTCCCTCAGCTTAATTACAACTAACCACATTTGAAAACATGACCTTTTGTTAGACAAACCAAGTTTTTGTGCCGAAAGTATTCTAACCTTTAAAGCATTGTCACATCATAATGCTGATTTATTTTTCAACACTGATTTATTATTCATTAACTGTTTTGGAAGGCACAAACAAATGATGTCATCCTGCTAATAGGAGCAACAGAAGGGCACGGACAGGCAACAAATCAGAATTAATTAATTAATTTATCAGTCTTAATTTAATATGGCGACTTGCCGGAGTATTGACTTAGTGCACCCTTTTGATAAGACACTGACAAAGCAGTTACTGCTGCATTTTCTTACTTTTACAAAGTGTTAAAAAACAAAACTTTTTTTTTAAACTTAATTATTCCAATATACTTTCTCTGTGAGTTTGATTGTGTATAACCTCAATCAGAGTCTCCTACTCTGAGACGGAAGATATCTGAACTACACTTCTCTTCAGTCTGTATTGAAGTCAGTCTGATTCTCTGATTGCATAATTATCTGCCGTCTCTGTAAATCAGACTTAAATGCAGCACAAGTTGTGAGTGAAAGGTTGTGAATGAAAGGCAAATCTGGCCCTGAGACGTGATAATTTTGGCATAAAAATCAAATCGAAATCATTATCAGAGCTGCAGCTTCAGTTTAAAAATGTGTGCTTTTGTCTTAAGTAAACTGTATCGGTCAGGCCTTCATTTTTTTGGCACAGTGAGCTGAAGGCCATAGGACCGGCATGGTTCGTTCCGCCTGGCCCATCTCTCAGCTGAATGAGCAGCCAGCATTTCTTCACTGGCAGGATGCTTCAGATAAGAGCTGCACATGCTGTTCGGCATGCTCCTCTTAGACAGATACTGCAGATGGAATTAATTCCACTAACATTTTGATCCCTTCAGCTGAAATATCGATGGATATGATTAAATTTACCTATTGGGAACATTCTGAATAAAGTGTGCCTAGACTTATTATTGTATGTGTAGACTAGATTAGACTAGACTCACTGCTTACTGAGAATAGCAAAATGCATTTTTGAATCAATTTGAAGAGCTTTGCACTGACAAAATGATACTGATGCAATTGTAGGTAGATGGGTTTTTGTTTATTTATTTATTTTTTTTATATTTTCTGTACTACAGTTTAGATATTGCTGAAACATTCAAAGCTACAATTTGACAGTGACCTGTATGTGGGATACAATGTAAAATAAAATGTTTTTTAAATAAATACCTAGCATAAATAATGGGCTAAATATATGATGTGTAATATGGCGCCGTCAGGCAGGAGGAAAAGAGGAAATCCACAGAGAAGATTCATGGATGTGGTGAAGGAGGACATCCAAGGTTGGTTTGGGTACGACAGAGACCACAAAAAATGAAGACTAAGAAGAAGAAAGATGAATAAGATGTAGATGAAATAAAATACATTTTTGTAAAATGTGCATATGGTGGGCTGATTTAAACATAAAACAACATAAAAGCAAAGTGTTGTTAGTAATGTTGTTTGGCAGTGGTTCTGGAGTCTCTGGAATTATACTGGGGGGATGAACATCATTGTTACTAAACAAATACTTTAATTTAGAGTTTTTAAAGTTGTAACCCTCTGGTGCAAAATCTCTCAGCCTAAGGACTCAAACAGTCATAGTTCTTGCTTTGATATTGACTTGCAAGAAACCAAGAACACAGAGAAACAAGAACACACAATTTATGGCAGAGAATAGATAAGGGTTAAATTCTAGGGAGTTTTTTTTTTTTTATCATTTTGATCATTTCATTCCATATAGTAAAGATGTAATATATTTTAGTGTACTTATTGTATGAGAACAACACTGTGGAAAAGTTAAAATGAACTTTGGAAGTTATGCTAAAATAAAAACGGTACATGCCTGCATTTTAAAACTGACCACACAGCTCGCTATAACAAAATAAAAAACATGTTTTTTATCCTGTGCACATCTGCCTCTGCTGCAGCCATCTCCCATCCACACTGATCCGCCTTAGGGCCCCATCACACCTGCCTTGCAAAACAGCGCTGTATAACAAGACTGACGTCAAGCTGGCGTCACATCTACTGTCGCAAGATGCCGTTTCTGCCAGTCGCACACATCTCAGATCTTCTAAACCTGTGCTGCCACCGCAAACGGGTTGGAGACATGAGTGTATGATTTAGTCATATTTACCACCGTTTTAATGAACCATCAGTAGTTAACAGATTCTACAGAAGGAGATGTTGCAACAGTTTGAAAAGATGAGACTCGGTGGAAAAATCTTTTCTTACGGCTTTGACTTCTTCTCCGTTACTGATGTGGAGTTATTGGCAATATCTATCATTCAAGAGAATACTGCAGTAGATAACTGCACCATAAACATGAGCATTAATGGATACGGCTGTATGATGATCTCATCAGATACGTACGAAGCACCCAATGCAGCAGATATACTGGGGCCCTAAGTCCGCAGTCCTTCACTTCCTCAGTTCTGCTCCTCAGGCCTGAAACCCATGCCATTCGGCGTTCTTTATTTGTTCAGATTAGTTCTCCACACTCCACCCCCTGCTCAGTTTAGCTACAGTTCCCCCGCTCCGCTGCACAACCATCAACTCGCCTGGTTCTCCACACATCCATAATCCTCTCTGCTATGGCTCAATATTCCATCCACGACCCCTTCAGCTCGCAATATTCATCTTTTATTTAACTGCAGTCTGTTAGCCACTATAGCTAAGGTAACTGCTTGTTACTATGTGTGCTGGCCAGGTTAACATTGGTGATAACTGTTCCATCCTTAAATGTGATTGAAACGGGAGCTTTACTGACCTCTCCAAATTCCTGCTAAAGTGTTGTTCAGTGTTGTGAATGTGAACTACCTCAGCTGATAGCGAGGACAGGGGCTTTGTTGTGTGAAGTTGTGTGTCAGCTGGAGAAGGCAAAGACAGCACTGTTGGTATCGAAACTGTTGTAAATGAGTATTTAATCTGATATAACTTCAATTAGTATCGATTAGTATATGAGTAGCAATTTTTTGGCAACCCTAATGCGGAGTGAGAAAGAAATGCATGGAGCAGAAGTAATCAGTGCATTACGGGACAACCTCCAGCAGCCTCAGCCTATAGCAGTACAACTAAAGCATAGTTCTGGTTATATTGATAGAGCAGAGGTGGGGAACTCCAGGCCTCAAGGGCCGGTGTTCTGCAGGTTTTAGATATCACCCTGGGTCAACACACCTGAATCAAATGATTAGTTCATTGCCAGGCCTCTGGAGAACTTCAAGACATGTTAAGGAGGTAATTTAGCCATTTAAATCAGCTGTGTTGGATCAAGGACACATCTAAAACCTGCAGGACACCGGCCCTTGAGGCCTGGAGTTCCCCATCCCTGTGATAGAGCCTACAGAAAAATTTTATGCATAAACTTAAAAGTAGAGATGACATCTGTCTCCTGAACCCAAACTGGTTTAATCCCCAGGAGATTTAATCCCCCTCCTATTTAATTTGATCATCATAACCAATTCTGCATGGTAAAGATGAATGTTTTTTTCAGAATAATATGGTACTATGAATCCAAGACGCTTGGTCATTCAAGACTTTGCAGCTAATATGGGTGAAATATGATCTCTCCAGTCCCTGTTAGTATGCTCACTGCAGCGTTTTAGATCAACTGAAGGCTTTCTTGGGAGCTGTGAGGACAACTGAATAATAAGGAATTACAATAGTCCAGCTCAGAAGTAAGAAGCACAGAGACTAGCTTTTCAGCTTCACTGCAGCAGTGAAAATGCTGAGACACGGAGTCCCCATCTAACCTGTATTTATACAGCACACAGTTTATTCAGTCTAACTCAACCTATATAGCAAAAATAACAATTCAACCTGGCTTGAGACACTTTACCAAGCCCAGAGCCTGAAACCTTTACAGCAAGCACTAAGGAAATGATGGCAAAGAAAAAGAAATCCTTTCAACAGGAAAAAAGTGGGTCTCCTAAACCAGAATTTGGGGTGGGAGAACCATAAGAAGATGCAGCAGAGGTTGAGTACAGCAGCAGACCCAAATCTGCAGTAACAGGCACCTAAGTCTACTACGACTTGGAAGCAGCTTAGACAACCTCTACTGCACAGTCCTTAGATATTTATGACTACATGACATACCATCACTGTACTGTCACTTCCCATAAAAGTTAATCAGTGCACATGCTCGCAAACTCCATAAACTACGAGGCCTTTCAAGCCATTGGTGTATGGCACGAAAATATGTTTTCTCACATACATCTGTCAGCAGGGATAACATATTCCTTCATTCTTCACAGCTCACTTTTCACCAAGTACTTGTTGCATGAACTTCTCACACACAAAGACACACACACACACACAGTCCAAGATATTAGGAACACTTCACGATACTGAGCTCCAACCTCATTAATTTCACCCTTCTGATTCATCCCCAACGTCACTCTGCCATGGTTAGGCTGGTTTTACTGTAGCAGAGGACATGAATGAAGGGCCACATGATTCATATGGTATGTTTACTGTACTAAAAAGGCAGGTGTTCCAATTTTCTGCAAAAAAAATGAACGTTCACTTACATACACACACGGGATTACACAAAGGAGCATACAGTCACAGGTACACAATAAAAAAAAACCATTAGATACTCCGCCATTTGCAAACACAAGGGTATTCATGCATGCACCCGCATACACACACACAGTTACGAATGAGTAAAGAGCAGAAGTTGAGCTGCCAGAACACAATGTTGAGCTCACAACAACTGATGAAGCCGAAGAAAGAAGGTGCTCTGCAGCCACCTTTGAATAAGGACTGTGATTCACCACCTTTTATTTTTTTAATTAGAAAACAGCACGAATTATTTGTATCATCTCAGGCAATCTTGCAAAAAGAGCCCCATGTTTGTTTTATTGCAAAATTATTTATTTCCGATTATTGTTCTCAGAAACGTGTGCACACTAAGGATTAAACAATTTGCTGGTCTGTTTATGTCTGTGAGTATTTGTCCAGATGATTCAGCTTTTAAAACACTAATTTGAAATTCACTATTGTTTTGATGTTATAAGTCAGTGTTGGGTGGTGTAGTTCAAAACAGCGTAACTAAAGGAAGAAGAAATTTCATTTTTTTAATGATCAGGATAATCTCCTTCAGGTGGCATCAGTTGATGCCATTTTGACAAAGCTGCTGGCATTTTCTTTGGCAGTGACACAGAGGGTTAGTGAGACATATCTGCCACACCCAACTTGTCATTTTTCTGTCTGCAGGATTATTTCAACCAAAACTATTGTTGGGATGGTTAGATGTGTGTCAATATTATGTATAATAACTCCACAGTCTGAGAAGGCTTGACTCATGGAGGGCATGAACATAAAACCTCTGGGAATATCATGCAGGTTTGACACTGGGGCACTGGCAGCAGATAATTTGGGTCAGTTGGGTTGTAAGGTGAGAGCTTCCTCAGGTAGATCAAGGGTGCCGACCTGTAGTTTGGGGGCTGGGCCGGGTCGGTACCCGTGTGCTGAGTAGTTTTTGCGGTGTGCTTGTTGCAGAAGGCCACTACCATCAGGGAACACCATTGCCATGGTTTGTTGGGATGTTGGCTGTTTGGACGACTACAACATTTAGGTGGCTGGTGTGTGTTAAAGTAACGTGGAATGTCAGCAAGTCTGTACTGCAATGAGCATTGTTCACCTGTCAGTAGTTTTATAGTTATGGCTATGTACTCTTTAATATAGCAATGCATCATGTGAAATGCAAGGTCTTTGTTCCTTTTGAATAATTTAACTGAATGTGATCACGCTATCATTTGGATCACATCTTTTTTTTTTGTCTCTGTAGTGTTTTCTCCTCATTGTTTGTGTTTATTTCTTCTGCTAACAAGCCCAACAAACAAACAAAAAAACAACTGAAAAAAATGATAAAGGAATGGCAAATAACTCCTTTTTTTAATATATCAGAATTTTATGTGATGCTGTTTGTGATCTTTGTTTATTCGTGTAATCCTTAGCTGTTGTTTTGTGCACATTTTCTCCCTCAGTCTTTATCAGGTTGTCATTATACCACCTCAATGTTCTTGAGCCTTCATAGTCATTTTCTTCTTTTGGCTTTCTCTATTTTTCTCATCTTTTAGCTGTTTTGAACTCAATGAGTAATTAAAGTACCTTTATTAGTTTACCTAACAGCCACTCAATCTCCATTTTGGCTGCACTTGGGTCCACTTGATTTGTTTCACTGAACATATGACGTCGTACCCTTCAATGCAGTTTTAGAAAAAAGGCAAAGTAGCAAAAAAACAAACACCCATGATCACATTAAATTTCTTACACCAATTCAAAACACAAACACAAACACTACATGAGCTACAAAAATTATTCCCTCTGACTTTCTCTTACGTCCAAATTCTGTTCATAAATTGTCCCCAAGCAGTTCTTTCTAGACTTATGATGGTTTTTTTGTTTTTTGTAAGATTTTTGATTACCG
>VUQG01019461.1:0-30281 GCA_015106755.1 Etia nguti | reverse complement strand
TTTACTTTGTTTGTTTTTTTTTTTTTTTTTTAATTTTTTTTTTATCCCCCCCCCCCCCCCCAAATCACTTTTGGCATTTAAAAAACTAACGTTGATTAATGCCTTCATAATGTAGTGGTTTATATATTTATGTAACAAGTTAAAGATCCTCAGTTCTTGGGAGGAGAAACAAATCCTTTGTGAGGTATCTGGTGCAAAAATCTGCCAAATCAGATATGTGGCACAACCCACTGTGGTGAGCCATTGTCAGTATGGGAGCAGCTGCAAAACATTGGTTCAGTTGTATTGCTCCAGATACAAATTAAGAAGAAATAGCTTTGGGTCAAGCTAAATTTTGTTACCAATTTTTACATATTAGCCAGATGGTGCTGCTGCATATTTCTCATTAATTTTTCAAGAAGTAATTGGATTGCATTAATTAATCAATTATGCTACTTGTCAACTGTTGCATGCCCCAAAAAATTTAAACCTATACTTTAGCTATTAGCAGTGGCCCATGGTAAAATTAGCCATTCATTTTACCTGAATCCTTTAATCTCTCCCTTCCTGATTATGTCCCTCCAGCTTCCTCTGTCTCTTCCTCACTTCTCCACAGCTGGTGCCAGCAGCAGACTCCTGTGACTGTGAGGTTACTAGTTGTTGCTGGTACTACTGTTCAGGGTGCAGCAGCACCAACAGCTAACATGTCGGTTAATTTGACACATTTTGCTGCATCTATTTTTAGTTTTTATTGTTTTCTCTCAGCTCCACCTTTTCGACACTTCTTCCACACTAAACTTTTTTTCAACAAGCTGTGTGAGCGCACAGCAAAGGTAGGGGAGGGGCCCGTCGCACTAAGACATTTGATTGGGCAATCCAATGTCGGTAATGAAAATGAACGAATGGGCTGCTGTCAGTGCTTGTGCGGCCGGTGCGGTCCTAAAGTGTGTCGGGCCACCGGTAAAAATGCCCGGTATGCCGGATTACCAGTGCAGCCCTAGTCGGTGTTGTGATAGCAAGTCTGAGCTGTTTCTGGCCTGTATCCAGTTTGCATTTCATCATCATTTTCTTGTCTTTTTTGATGCAATATTATACAAGTAATTCCACATATCTACCCAGAAATTGTACAAAACAATAGTGAAGTTATGCTTTCCTTTCCTTTCTCCTTTAATTGTAGCCTTTGTCACAGAAGTAACACCATAACTGTAAATCTAATGTGATTACTGAATTCAGTACAGTAATAAGTTGCATTGTGATACAATTACCAGCTACTAACTGTGAATTCCAGTTTCTCTATTTTAATGCGATTTTTAATTTTACTTTTTAACTAATTTTTATATTCCAGAATGCTACTGCTTTGGTACTGCCCTGGTGTTACATGGAGAATTACAGACCCACGTCTGCCTGTTGTAGTTATCCGCTGCCACTTGTGGACAGTGTCAAAAATATGTGAAGCAAATGTAAGAAATGCAGCCAACTCTTGTTTGTGTTTGTGCTGTTGTTGGTCTTTTTGCTTTGGCCCTGCTGTAAAAAAGACAGAACTAATCTGAGTAGGAGAAAATTGCTACTGGCAGGCATGTTACCTCAGAAGTTACAAGCAGTAGTCATTCCCTTTCTCATTCTTTCAGCTAAACAGCATTCCAACTACCCACATTATCACTGACTCAGAGGTGACATTCTTTTGCCTTGCAGAAGGACTGCAGGTAAGTGTGACTCTGTAGCGTCCATGTTTGGTTCTCTGTAAGGAGAGCTAGCTAAACATGTACAGAACATGAATGGAACCATGATTCAGCCTCCATTTTCTGTACTTTATTTGTTACTTCTTAATCAGATTAAACGATGCCGAACTTTATGTAAACTGCAATACACATTCCACTTAAGGACTCAGGTTTGCAGGTGGCACAAACACACCTCCAAAGAATGGAGCTTTGAGTCTGATCTGAGACCATTTATAAGTTTTTCTTTTGTCTTCTGTTTGGTTAACTTTATGCACTCCAGATACTTGGATACATGGAGTTCCATCTCATGCATGTTTTTATATTTTACATACACTACTGAGGCTTTTTAATTCTAAAGTATACTTCATTATTTTAACAATACTGTAGGTTATTCTCTCGGGGGGAGGGGTGCAGCAAGCATAAACTGCAAGCATTGCCGCTGATGGCCGAATGGCTCTAAAGTACCTTGTTAGGGAGCAAAATAAGAATTCTTTTTTCAGCTAGAACATATTCAACTTGTGTATGACATCACTCCCAGCATCGACATCTGACTTCCAAGGTAAAAAGAACACATAAAATGAAGAGCATAAGGTTACTTTGGCTGCGCATTTCTGCCTTTCTGAGTGTATGTAAATACCTTTGGACGTACGCTACCATGCTTTCCAGACGCGGCACAGCGTCTAGGCTGAACTGGTTCTCTGGGTTGGGATAGTGCAAAAAATAGTTGCCAAAGACATAAGATAGCAGCCGGAGGAAGAAACATCCATAATATATTCATTACCTTAGTAGATGTCACACTGTTTTATTTAAATAATTCATTGCATATAAACACCAGACCGTATTAAAATTACCTCTCATGTAATGAATGAAAAAAATGTGTACTGCAGCTGATTTATTTCGCCTAGCCTGACATTGTTAGCTCACTTTAAACAGAGCTACGTGTGGGTGTGAGACAGAGTGATGGTGCTTTTATACATGTTCAGGTCAGCATGGAGGTGACATCGGCTATGTAGACAAAGACACGTGTCACTGTGAACTCATTCACTCGTCCCATTTAATGTTAATGATAATGTCAGACTCTTTGAAGTGATGTCACTGTCAGCTCCGAAAGAGGTAGACGCTATAGCTGTGCCGCTCTGCTACTAATATAAACCGACATTTACCTCCAAATGGAAGCCCATCCGGCTTCCCTGCAAGCCAGACATAAGCAGCGGGCTTCCAGTGCGCAGCAGCCATTCCTGCCAGATGCCATTAAGTCACATCTTTACTCCAAATTCATGGCAGGTTAAGTAAACATGCAACATTCTCTTCTCCCTGGAGGGTCTGAGAAGTGTGCTTGTGACTGAAAGTTTTGCTGGTTCACATCTGCAAGCCTGCTAAAAAAATAAAATAAAAATCCTGTAAGCGACATATTATCTTCTGATCCCACAACAACAATCATCAACTGGCAAAGCTGCTAAACCCCAGCAGTTCGAACAGTCCCTGAATGGGTTAACTACATGAATGAGAATCAGGAGGGTTGCTTCAAAAGAACAGGTGGGATATGCTCAGCACACCTCCCCTAGAAACATAAATGTTTCAAGAATTCATTCATAAAATTGCAAGATATAAATTTTCAAACTTGGTCCCAGCAGAGTCAGGATCTCCATAAATGCGTTTATTGACTCATTCAGTGTTTTGCGATTTCCTGCTTTCCCTTTGCATTACAAGACAAACAGAAACTGAGCATACGCTGAAAGTTTATGCTGCATTTGTATGAAGTGCATGCTCTGTCTTTAGGGGACAGCTTGGCATTCATTTTATGCAAGTCAGCTCTTCCTGTTTCCCTACAGTACATTATCTCCATGTCTGCAATCCGCTCTGTGAGTTTATTCTGTGGGTGAGGTGATGACATCACTTGAAAGATCAGACACATACCTCGTCCTCGATTAAACCAGTCAGATAATAGAGTCCTCTTATCATATCAGATGCTTTCTTTATGTGATAGATTCTGCGAGCAAAAGCGACAGTGGCCTGCAGACACCGCTGATGAGAACAGACAAGCGAATGAGAGCTGGACACAAATTTGACATCCACTTTGAGATTAATGCACAAAAAAGCCTGTTTTTTCTTTCTTCTTTATTTTCTTTAACCTTTCTTTACACTATCTGCAGTCATGTCCAGAATCTAAAACATACAAATTTCATTGCAGTTTTCTTCCAGTTATTTGCATTTTTAAAATTCCTACAGAGTATTCGTAATTTTACAGTTAAAATCTAGTGTTATGCTTTAGACCTCTCTCGGTCCTTGAAGAAAAGGGTAGTTAATAAAACCTCACATGTCCGCAGCTGCATACGCTCAGGTGTAAAGTGCTGACTAAACAATGCATTAGCACTGCAGTACATCACTTGGGAGGCACCACAGTTTGACACACAACAACATCTATATGCAAAGAGTCTAAGATTCTCCTTTACAGGGAAAATGTGTGCTTCAGGTTAGTTTGTTACTCTACCGGAAGATGGTATACTGCCAATATTTGGCAATCTTCATTTTTTTCCTGAGCTATAATTAAGAGTCTTTTTGCAACATGAAATCAAAGTAATTTAGCATGTGTGTGTTTCTGTTGTTGAGCACCAAATCCAACCAACAGACACTGTTTCCTAAAACAAAGCAGCATTTTAAAACTTGTGACCAATAGGCAGAAAGTATAAGCTCAGCTTGCAACTTCATTTAGCTAGGTTAATTGTAAAACACTGTAATAATAACACTGCCCTAATGCACAAGGATAATGACATAAGATAAAGTACTTTCTCAGTGTCTGATATACAGTCTCCTGTGAATATTCATATATACTTTAATGTATGAATCTACACTCTGTTGATGCGCATGATATGGTCTGTCGACCTAAATACATCATCCATCCATTTCAATATCTATTAAACTGCAGACCATACAAGCAGATGGATAAATACACTGGGTTAATATCTACCCATATATTGATGGCGTACATGAAAAGTCATATGGATATTGTCACCACATAGCTTCTTGGTCTTAAAAGTGAAACAATTACAGAAATGCCTCAAGCTAAAATTATTTATAAGTAGCAAAAACCCATCCTTCATTCCATATTTAGTGGTGACTAACAAAATTCCACCGCAGATATAAAGTTCACTGACCGTTAAGTTACATTAAACAGAAAGAACACAGTCACGTGAGATGAGAAAGAAATGCATTAAAAATAGAAATGGACAATCCCCCTGCGTTCACAAGGAGATAATGAATACAAAAAGGAAAGTAATTGGGATTTATAATAATTTTTAAAAAACGTACAGATGTTAATAATCGCTGCATGTGTGACGATGTTCGTGCAAAGTTTTATTGTGACTGGCCCACCCATTAAGGAGATATATAAATAGCTCATCCATCTTTTATTTATGGCCCATGATCAAAATATATGTTTTTATCCATCTGTCACAGCAATAAGGAGATGTATAGATAAATCCTAAAACATCTACTCATCTATGTATCACTCTGTTCATTCATGTTAAAATGAAGGATAGGTGCATTCATATCTATTTATTAAACAATATATGGACAAAGTACTGAGACATTTACACTTTATGCCTACATGAGCTGCTCGACCATGGAAAACCATGAAATGAAGGTCCTAGTGTGCAGTCTTTGTGCTCATGAGGTTCAGAGGAGGTTCTGCAGTTACAGAGTCAGCAAAATTTTGGCAATATTTATGCACTACGAACCTCACTCAGCAACCTGTGCTGTAACTTTATATGGTCTGTCACTTTATTTGCTGTTGCTCCTGAATGCTTCCTCTTTGCAATAATACCACTTACAGGTCATCGTGGAATATCGGTGGCATCCTATTACAGTACCATGTTTGATTTCAGCGAGCTCTTTAAAACAACCAACTCTGTCACAAGTGTTTGCGAAGGTAGACTACATGGCTCGCTGCTAGATTTCATATTACACTGTCAATGGGACTGTCCTTCCATGTATCCCTTTTCTTCTGTTTATCTGGGGCTGGGTAGAAGGGGGGAAGAAACCTAAGCAGAGAAGCCCGGACCTCCCCCTGAAAACACCTAAATTCAAAGATTAAGAGGGGTGGACCAATACTTTAGTATTATGCGCCTATTTCTGTCATGGTTCTGGGTGTTTGACCCAGTGTTTTGTGTTTTGGACTTATGAGTCTTGTTTATTTATTGTTTTGATCTTGACTATTTGGTTATGTTTCCTAGTTTAGTTTTCTTGTGCTTATGTGTTTCTGATTATCTTTATCTCTAGTGATTCAGGTTTATTTTAGGTTATTTTGTTTCCTTCAGCAGCGTATTTCTATCTTGTCCTCGGTGTGTTGTCTCCATGTTTATGCATCTCCCTCTGTGTCACACCCCCTCGTCCCCTGTCTCTCTCTGTCGCTCCCTTACCTGTTCCCATGTTTTTCCCTCTGTGTTTCATTCTTTGTCTCCCCAGTTTGTTGTGTTTCCATGTTTGTTTATCCCCGTATTAGAGTCAAGCTCCCATGTCCTTGTCTAAGTCTCGGTGTTCGTGCTACTTCTTGTTTCATTTTGTTAGGCCTTGCTCATGTGCATTGTGATCAGTTTTGCGTCCCCTGTCTCATTATGCTTATTTGTTCCTGCTGTGTTCCCATGTGTTTCCACTTCTCTAATATTCCCCTTCTATATATATTGTCTCAGTCTCCCCTTATCCCTCATTGGAGTCTCTGTTCATCTATCTGTGTCTGTCAGGTTTCATGTTTTAGTATTTCCCAGTTTAGGTTCTCTGTTGCATTTTAGTTTTTTCTTGTTTTGTATCAGCCTTAATAAACTGCTCGCCTTATGTTAACCAGTTCCTGTTCTCCTGCATTATTTGCATTTGGGTGCTCATTCATATCCACACGATCTGCATCCTGCAGGTCTTGACAGTAGACTCCAACCAGAGTGGATCAAGTAGATTTTGCTTTTGAAAATTTTGAGGAGTTTCAGAACCAGTTTGCTCTCTCGGTGGGCGGTGGCTGTTCACTTTTCATTTGGAGGAAAAAGTGAAGTTCAGGCAAAGGATCTATAGTTTGGTTTATGCCTGGCCCCAGTATGCAGACTTATTGGCGAGCTGGCTACAGGAATTTGTCTCCACCCTTCAATCCCCATTTTCGCTACAGCAGCAGCCCACCCAATACTCTTCACAGTCAGCAATCTACTTCCTACCACAGCAACGTTCCACACAAGCTTCGCCTCAGCAGCCACACTGTTCTGCAGCCGCATCTCCCTCACCAAAGCCCTCAGCAATAAGAACTGGTTTCCTGAACTTATTGCCAGACCTCAGCTCTCTAGCCTCAACGTCACCACAGCGGTGGATGAGTCTTCACTGCCTCAACCTGATCACTCATCATTTGCCTCTTTCCTGGCGGGAATGTGGTCGGAGGATGAGGAGTTGGCCACCAATGCACCTTCAGCTTCAGCGGCCTCTGCCTCCTCGGCTTTCAAGAGGAAGTGGCATCCACATCACCTGCTCCTCAACCCAGCCAGAATCCGGGACTCCTCTAGTGCAACCAGCTGTGGTGAGTGAGCATTTTCTCACCTCCAGCTTTCTCTCAGGCCAAAGATCAGCTGAGCACCCAGCTGATGCAGGAGGCTGGGTGCTCAGCCGAGCCACCCCACCCTCCACGTTAGCTGCTTCAGGAACCAAGCCAGTGGGTCCCTCTCCACCTGAGCCTGAGGGACACCTATCACCAGAGCTTGAACCGGAGCTAGTGGGTTTCTGTCCAAGGGGTCACCAGAGCCTGCTCTGTGCCATGTGCAGCCCCAGCCTGCTTCATCTCCAGCAGAGGTCTCTGCACTGTCGGGTCCTGCGCTGCCTGGTCCTGCTCCACTTGAGAGTCACTGTCACTGGCCTCCAACGAAGCCACTCGAGGGTCCTCGGCTCCATTGTGTCCGTCACCGGCCACCTACCAAGTCGTATGAGCTCCTGGCTCGTGTTGTTGGCCACGCACCGGCCCCCTGAACTGCTCAGTGTATTCCGCTTGCCAAGCGGCTTGCTTCCAGAACTGCTAGTTCTTTGTTTTGGACTCTCCTGCTCCTTGTTTTTGTATCTACCTGTTATATATAATGATACAACTGTACTGAATACATTGCACTTAAATAGACCTTTTTTGTAAGAGTTAAAAGTAAACTTTTTTTCTCTTACCATTACCCATGGGGTAAGCTGTAGAAATATGGGTTTTAGAAGCAAATGTCCCTGTGGCATACATTTGTCTCCTGCTTCAACAAAAAATTTATATATATAAATATTGTTTTTAAACTATAAACCAGATGTGTTAGACTGGTCATGTGTGCCCTATTTCAGTATTTATGTAGGCAAGAGGAGGCTGCACACCAGCACACTTTGTTTTAAGATGATTAATATCCATGTATTCTTTTACTTAATGCCAAACGTATTCAACTGCAAAAGGGAAACCAGCTTAGCACACGGTAGCTCTGTCATATGTTCATGTTCCATGTCACTGCATGTGTTACATAAAGTCTGGCTCCAGGACTTCAAGGTCACAGTGTTGTGGCAAACCACTTGGATTGTAGTATCTGCAAAGCAACCTTTCACCCACAAATAATGTCAGCATGTGCTTGAGCTGGGAGCAGTTAGAAAATGTCAGTAATGTGATTACCACAGCACAGTGCATGGAAATACAGCACAGAGAAATTACCAGAGGAGCTCATCTGATACAACTTTAGACCTCTTAAAAGGGGCCCAGTAGCTGATACATTTCTGTCTTCCACAGGATTACTTATGGTAGCAATCTTAAGACCTCAGATCATTTTAAGAATCGGGACACTGTGTTAGATTTAGACTGGATCACAAAAACACATTACAATGCCAAAAATGGCCTCTTTCCTGCAGTGCTCCTTAGATGGGAGCATTCATTTCCCTCTGTTCTTAAATGGGCCCAGTAAATATTAGATTCTCCTGAGTGAGCCTCGCAATTTCCAAATTTAAAGATGAGAGTTAAGTGAGAACACCAAATTAAAAGTGTGGTTTTGGCATCCTGCAAGCCTTTCTCGTCACCATCCATTTGTACCTGTTTGACAGTGTCATTAATCAGAAACAACAGTTGTTCCATTACACTCATTTGCATCTAGAAATACACCTGACTTCTTTAGAAGACCAACACTCATCAAACATAATCCAGATTTTTGCCCTTTACACAAAAATGGAAATCTTTCCCCGAAACATCATAACCATCTCTGGTTTTGATAATTAATACTTTAAATAACGGCACATCTCTTCAGTGCAGGAACATGCCTGGATTTGGTCTGATACAGTAGAGAAAGGCTCGTGTGTGGGACTGTGTGAAAAGGAGGCTAAATTTACCATCAGCTGTTGAGTGAGACTGCTAACCTTTATCAGGTCCTTTTATTGGAGGTAAAACACTGCCACACACATATTACACACAGTGACACAAGAGAGATATAAGCACATGGGTACATAGACAAATACAGTGCACATAACCATTCTTGTGAAACTTGCAGATAAACAAATTGCTCTCATCTGCATCTAAAATGGAGGCACAACCTACATAATCTATTTTTTTAAAAATTGGTTGTAAAAGCTTTCAAATGGAAATGCAGCATACGGAAATTTTGGAGTTAAACTGCACAAAACAAGAGGATAAGAAGAGGTTTATTCACAGGCCATAAATAAAACAGCTGAAAAAAAATCTACGCTACAAAATGAATGGATGGATACAAAATGATTAACTATGAAAATAAAGCTAAGAAGGCTAAAGGACAGACAGGAAGTGGAGTGCTTGTTTGGCACACAGTTTTTAGTTTACCGTCAAATCATTCTGAAAGAACACAAACGCGTATGTCACAATAAAAGCATCTGATGCTACCACGTTCAAGACTTAAAATTCCCTCGAAGCGTTAGTTTGTGATATTTTCTCAGGAAAATTAAACTGATGCATCATAATTTATAATCTTTTGAGTAATATTTTTGTCAAACCCCCAGGAAATAAAATATTAACATGGCATATAAAATTGGCATAGAAAAGTGAGATTTTCATGCTCATGTGCAGTCCTATGCCCCTGATACAACAGCACTGCAGGAAAGCCTTCACATTGTTTTGTATTGGACTACACTCAGAATCTGACTAAACTCAGACTCTGTATATAAATGTCTACGACTGCAAAAGTTTTCATATCAAAATAACCTAAAGTAGCTGAAATAAAATACTCATTGTACATGTCCTTTTTCAGAATCATACACATGGACTGTATATAACCTTAATGTTGCAGTTAGAGATTTTTTTTTTTTTGAATTATTTATATACAACTGAGTGTATGAAAACATCATAACATAGTACATTTATATTTTAAATTCTGCAATTCTTTTTGACCCTGTGGAAATGACAGTGGGCTGGAACAAGCTAATCCCTTCACAACAGGACTACAGATCAAGCTAAAGTATGCAGCTATGCCTTTACAGAGAACCTGTGTTGTTACCAACAGAATAGGGAAACCGTCAATGACTCCCAAAGCAAAAAGACTTAGCAGTATTAAAGAGCAGTAAAAGGTACTCTGATGGGTTAAAATGGGACGAAAGGGGCCCTTGATAAAAATCTATGTGTAATGAAATGGGAGCACAGTCAGTATTGAAACACAGAACTTTCACTCAGGAGACTGGGGTTCAGGTCCCTGTACTTTGTCCCCATTGTTTTTAGAGTTTGATTAATTTATTTCAGGGAATTTTCTGTTATTGTTTTTTTTTTTTTCCAGTCACTGTTTAGGAACTAAAAGCTACTTAAGTTAAAGAAAAGATCATGGTTTGGGTTTATATATGTCCTATTACAATGTTTATTGCATGCTGGAAAGAATTCTGCCAGAAAGGCCAAAAGACAAACTTCTCTCAACCGCAGCAAGCTTCTTGTTAATTTCCTCAGCACAGTGATCCCACCTAAACATCCATCAGTAACAACAGCAGCTGAGATTTTTTTTTTTTTTTTTGTACATTCACTTACTCACCACAAGAGGTCACTTATGTAAATGTCATTTTAACATTATAACCCATAAACAATAAAGCAGTATTATTATTTTTCTGGTGAAGCCAGACCAGTCCTTCCCAAATGTAATGCAAAGTGAAAGAAAAGGGTTTAGGACTGCAACTGTATAGAGCAGATGATTTTCTCTATTATTTGTTTTTGTCTAGAAAAATAACAGTAAAAAGGTGAAAGTTACTGTCCAAACAAAGTTCAGATTATTGCACCAAGACAGACAAACGTCCTCACAAGACTAGAACTATGAATCTAGAATCAATCAAGAGGTTTACGCCGCAAAACACAGTAGTTAACTTGAGCACCTAGATTCCTACTTTGCATTAAAACTGCGTAAAATTAACGAATTAAACTAAAATTATAAGGTTAATAAGCATAGAAAATAAATAAAATAAAGGTCGAGTGAACTGTAGAGTGTGGTCAGAATATAAAGTGCAATTAGTTATGCATACTATTGTGATGGTAAGACATTCAGTATGTACAAGTGTTGTTATAATAAATTGTGCTTTTGTATATGGGAAAAAAAAATACTATATTGTGTGGAAAATTGCAAATGTACAGGTTAGTATTAAAAAGCATTACAACAGATAATCACAGTTCAGTAACTAGAAATGTTTGGCATTTATGTTAAAATAAAACAGCAATAGTAAATAATAATATCAACTATTATTCATAAATCATTATAAATAATTATCATAATATTTAATTATGCATCAGCTCTAAATAATTTACATTAAAATTTATTTACAGCCTGTTCAAGTCCATAAAGAGAGAATCACAGAAACCTACATTTTTCTAAATGTCTACATGTTCTACTACTCTATTTCATATTTTATTGTAAAGAAAGATGCTTCAGGTTAATCTTTTATTCGTTTTAATTTCTCTGCCCACTTAATCCTTTTCTGGCACACCTGGGGCTACAGCCTATCCCAGCATGCACTGGGCGGATAGCAGGACACCGGGCAGGTCGCCAGTCCATCACAGGTTGAACACAGATAGGCAGACATCCACTCACGCTCACATTCATACCTATGGGCAATTTAGAGTTCCACTCTCCCTGACTTGCTCATCTTTGTGATGTAGGAGGAAACAAGAGAAAACCCACACAAATATGCAAACTGCGCAGAGAACGAGCCAAGGATCAATCCTGGGTCTTCTAGCTGTGAGGTGGTAGGGTAAACCACTAAACTAAATTTATGGAGGTGTTAGCTCAGGATTAAACCAAACTAAATGAAATTTAGGTACAAAAATATGCACATAATTGTGTGTGTACTGCGATTAACTGTATATTATTTTTATGGCTGATTAATTGCCTGATTACATTCTCAACCAGCTGTTTATATTATAAAAAGAAATGTCCATCATAATGCATCAAAGGCAGAGATTTTTCATTTTAGAAGCTACAGTCAAAAGTACCTGTTTTTTCTTTTGTTTGACATATGACTTACGAAGGATTTGTGGATTATCACTAGTCGCAGCTCACTATTAAATCTGTTGTGTCCAATACCCCCTTTTACTTTCAAGTATAAATTTCACATCAGACATGTAAAAATAGATACATCCCATCTCAGAAAAAAAAATACACAAAACAATGAGATCTCCTGGAAGCAGACATTGCTCTATTTTCACATTCTTACTTATTCTTAATGATTCTGTCACTAAAATGTTTCCATTTAAATCAATCTGTGTTAATAATATCACCTAAAATTCATTACTAATTGATAATAATTTTTTTCAAACAATGTACCTCTTCATGCCCCCGAAATGGCACTTCCAATTATAACACATCCTCATTCCCAAATGAAAGAATAGGTCAATTGCCAAAGACTACTGAAACAACTTAGAGTGATAAATTACACTTTCAGACAAACACCGTCACTTTTTTCCAGAACTCTGGGGTTTTGGCAACACTTCAACCTCTTGTGAAGCAGTGTAAACACAAACAAAAACCACAGTCATAGGATGAGGACAAGGTCATAGCAGGACAAAATGCAAGGCTTTCAACCAGGGCATTTAGGTTTTTGTCCCAAGTTTACTCACTGTTTAATTGTTTTAGATCGTTTAAATTGTTTTTATTTGTATTTTGTTATGTTTAGTCAACAAAAGCACTTGGTTAGGTTTAGCTAAACTTTACTTGGAGGCAGCTGAATTGTCACATGACTCATGGGATCTGGGAGAACGATGACCTGCCAGCTTAAAGCGTGTAACCGAGCTAGCTCCACAGGCTGCTTGTGAGGGTTCAAAGTTTTTCAGAGTGCTGTTTGCTTTTCCCCCTCTTCAGTGTGCTCTACTTCCTATGGTTGTTTAAAGCTGGTTAAGGGAGTTTTTCACCTGTGAGGTTTTTCCAAACTGTTTTCAGGGGGAACTTCCCAGATGGTTCCATGTAAGAAACCATTTGATGTATCAGGTTGTAAAACTAAATCATGGTTTGGGTTAAATTAGCTGAGAAGTCAAAACTCTGCACGAGCAACAAGCTACTCAGCTTTTTGTTTGCTTGGTTGTTTTGTTCTTTGAGGGTTTTTGTTGGTTTTATTGTTTGCTTGTTTGTTTGTTTGCAGAGATTAGTTTTATAAAAAATGTAAATGTTTCTTGGGACAGAGGCAGGGTGGCACGCAGCAGTATAAAACATACAGAATTAAGTCAGGATCAATTGTTTCACAATTAAACTTCATCACTATGCAAAGTGATTTCCATAACTAATATAGCCGTTTCATACTACTAAACAGGAGACTGCAGTATCTCTGCCTTGAATTTACAACCCAACAAATACTGTAAAAAAAAAAATCACATATACAGAATTCATACAAACACACACATACAAACATGATGAGATAAAAACAGAAATACACCTGAAATAAATGGCTCTACAGGAGCCTAATTAAACACCCAGCAGTGCAGTATAGCCTTATTCAGTCTGGTGAAGTCATTGAATGCAGGACTGAGCAGAGAGCACTATATACCTCATTCAGAGATTGATAGCCTGACACTGATGTTTAATCCAGCTTCAGGCTTCAGTGCACCGAGATGTTTTCTTTTTTATTTATTTCACAGGCCATTATTTTACAGCCTGTGGTATCAGCCCTTATTTTACTGGCCCTCCAGCTATTTCAGGGAGAATTTATAAAAGGTACTTGAAATGTACCACCTTGAATGTGCATGTCAAAAGAAACGATAGGCCTTTTTGGCCTGGCAGAAAATATATAAAACTATGACTTTCTTATTAGGTTTCATAAAAAGTTCACTTTGTGAAGTCATGCCAGTTTGAAAACTTTGACTTTCAAATTAGTGATATTTGAACAGGCAAACACAATGATAAAAAACTCACTGACCAGCCCTGCTGAAATGATTAAAGTTAAGTAATTATGTAATATGATATAAAGTTGCAGCACTCTCTCAGAAAGTAATAAAAATCAACTAATGACATGAATTTATCTTTAAAAAATAGTCCATCCATTGGTCACAACATGACTCATACTAATGAAATATGCACAGTAACTTCGCACGCTGCCTAGGGTATTTGGCTAAAACCTCAGTTCTGAATCACATGGATCCTTGGTATTGGATGACATCATGCCTGCAAGATTATGAGCCAACCATATCCAGAGGGAGATCATTATTCCAGATTGGCAGCCTTCTGATTGGCTCCAGAGACAAGAAGCAGCTCACCCTGACCTTTTTGCTGAATCCTGACAAGATCAATCAAAAGCCAAGACATTCTCTCCCCCTGCACTAACCCATTGAGTCATTCCACTCATTCTTTGCAGCAGAATTAAATTACCCACCCACCCAAAGTGCAGCTGAATCTAAAAAGTCACTGCTCCTAGCGACTCAGTTACAGCAGCCTCATGTTGATTTCCCAAGAATGACTAAAGCACTATAGGCTCTTATAAGATAAGGTCCCAGACAGTTTTTACTAAAGCTAGTTGAGTGCTGCGCAACAAATAGGCAAACAGATAAAGACTATGTGCTGAAGACAAAAAATAACAACTCGACTAAGCAATAGTTCTTTGCCTGTATCAAGCTGGCATGGCTCAAACTATATGCAGATGATGCACCATACTTTTGTGGCACCGAATGCATTTAGCTCCAAAGAAGATAAAAGATACAGTTGCTACAAAATGGCAAATCAAATCTTTAATTATCAGTATGTCAACTTGATATATTATTATTGGATCCATATTGTCACAATTCGTGGTGTAAATGCAGTACCAGTAATTAACTTTTTAACACACAAGCTAAAAGGCCTGGTACCCAATAATATATTTATGTTGCAAATGGAATAGGACGTCAGAACAAAAGTTGAAATCAATAGTGAATCAGTTCAAACCTGAACACAACAAAATTTGATTTCAAAATTGTACTGAAACTATTAAATGTACTTAAGGTTCAAACATAAAAGCACCGTTGCAGGTTTTAGGAAATAATTGATGTTTAATCATGTAATCACATTCCTTATCCTTTGCAGACTCTCAGAATACTTTTTAAAATGACTACTTGCATGAAGAGTGTGGCAAATCTACCCTCATTTGGTGCTTGATAGATATTTAGTTTTGGGGTCTGTGTTTTATGCTGTTGTCAGTTATTGATTGAACACCAGAGTATTATAGACATTGAAGTGCATCAAAGATAATATATGCCTGAACAAGCTTGGTCAGCAACTTGTATGTTCCACTTTATGTCCTTACTCACTGGATCCTAGTACATAAAATATTATGTGAATACAACCAATAAAGATTCTTGATTGACTTCCTAGTTGTGGGCAAGAATAATGACAGGACTGGTGTTTTTGTTTTTGTTTTCAATATCCAGACATTATTATTACATGTCTTTGACCAAGGAGCTTCAGGGATACTTGAAAAGGCGGAAGGCACAGTCTGCTTTGACATTTAAAAGTGCTGACTTGCCACGTTCAGCAGGGATTTGGCCGGCAGATTTGAAACATTCCTGAACTTGGACACTGGGTTCTTTGATTCACAAAAAAAATCAGATCATTAAAGATCTGTGAACAGGTCTCCAGATGGAGAATTCAATCCTACACATGTGATTAAAAAAAAATCACTTCATCGGCGCATTCATCATTGGTTGATCCTGCCGCTAATTTTACACAACACTTGAAAAAGCCACCACGAATCCATCTCCAATAAACTCGCCGCACCACTGGAGAATGAATGGGCTGTCTCCTTTGACAGACCATCTAGTGCACAGAGCTACATGAATCTCGTGCATGCAGTACTGTAATAGTCTAACAGATGATGGTTCTTGGCACAGCCTGAGTAGTGGAGGGGTGTAAGACAGTCCCTTATGTCACATGAGAGAAAGAGAGGGAATGAGAAGGACAGAGAACAGGAGTGCTGCAGTGCATTGGTGGTGTGCTGTCTCTTTAACTACGGTCATGCTTGACAGGAGCTGCTGTATCAAACTACTGTAAAATCGACAAGGCCGGGGATGGCTCAGTGGATGGCTTCTTGCTTCCACAGAGTCCATCTGCACTCAGGGATACATCCATTGTGGAGAAGGTTAAGAGAAGGAGAGAGAGGAGACAGCAAGGAGGTAGAAAACTATGTGTGTGAGAGTGAGTGGGTGGATCAGCATGAGGGGGGGTCGACCACAATGGAGGAAAGTGAGAAAAGGAAAAAGAAGGAGAAAGAGATAGACTGAAAGAAGGTGTGAGTTTAGGAGAGCGAATGAGGGAAGAGAAAGATTTAGCCAAGATAGGAAGGTCCATCTCTGCTGCTGCTGCTGCCTGCCTCCCACTAACTGCCTGTTCATGTGAGCCGGTACTTGGCATGACTGCAAATGGCTTGCTTGGTACATTAGATGAGCGCGTTCGTCAGTGTGGGCTCAGATACATCTGCAAGCTTGTTGAGGCCCCTTTCTCCCCTTATGTTGATCTGTATCTCATCTCAAACCAATGTCACACTAATATCAGCCGTCTTGCCACATATTTTATCTTTGAATGTTGAGTCACTGTGCAGCAATAAATATCACTCAGTGTTACATAATCTCTTTGAGTAACCATGGAGCTGCTAATGTATAGGTAGACAAGGAAGCGGGATAGAGTATTTATCTGCACAGAGTTGGTAAACCAACATATATCTGACAGTTTATTTGGCTTCCAATGTATTGGTTTGTCTATAAAATGTGGAAACTTCCAACATTTCATCTTAAGACTGCTTCAATTTCCCAGACACAGTCAACGATATAAAAGACAGAATGGCAGCATATGTTTCACAATTCAAAAGCTGAAACCTGCAAACACTGTTAAATTCTATCCACAATTACAGAAATGATGGATTTTTTAAAATTGTGTTACATTTCCTACTGACTGACTGAGGGAACTTTTGGCTTTTTTTCAGGTACGGAGTCCTCTGCTATAAGCGGTTAAACTACAAAATTTTAGTAATGGTATTCAATATTCACTATAAATGACGACGAAAGACAACGCCTTTAAACTTGTTCATTATTCAAGCATTCAGTTTTATGTGTTATTTATAAGACTAAACACAGTTTAGCTCCATAAAATCCCAAAAAACAACAAAACAATGCTGAAAATGAAACATCTCCGCGATCACAGAGAAAGAGTATTCAGTGCCGTCGCTGGCAGGTTCTGAAGGTGCAGCGCTGTGCTCACAATTTCCTGGCAATGACTCCCAGAGTGGGCTCTCTCTCTCTCTCTCTCTCACACACACACACACACACACACACACACACACACACACACACACACACACACACACAAAACACAGTGGCAGAGCATCTCACCAATATTATGCAACCAACATCTATAGCTGCACTTGCACAGTAGGGCATTTTAGCCATTATCTGCTGTGCTCTGAGGGAATAAAGAGCAAAATGAAAAGGAACCAAGTCGGCTGCCACAGTTACATTTGGTCTCTCTTTTCACGCGCAGCTTAGACGATGACTTCAGGGTCACAGTGAAGTCCAGGAGCTGACAGCTGGGTTTTCAGGTCGAGATTAGTCTCCATTTTATAGGCACACATTCTGTCCTACAAAGGGTTACAGGTTGGTGAGCGTGTGCTTGCATCCACACATGCACCATCACTCGCTCTCACCCTTACAGTCACATGCAGCACACCTCCACTCTCTCCTGAACCCACACACTGACTACACACTGCTGTCTCTCTCACACAGATACACACACTGCTACAGTTTTACCCTCTTTGATCACAGGTACTCACACAAATCACCCCCAGTCCTTCACGGCTTCTCCAAACTTTGCGCTGGGCGTTACATTTCACTCCGGTCTGACTTCAGCCATCACACTTAAGGGACCGTGCTTTTCCCAAATTAGACCCTCTAATCACACACACACACACTGCAAATTGAACGTTACCACTGGATAGATGTGAGGCAGCTCACTGCAGCACGCCTGCTCACATATAGCATTAGTCACAGTTGCAGTGCAATGATACCAAGGGAATCTGCCTTTACCTTACACTGAAGCGCCTTTCACCCACTCACACTCGAATATGAGGGAATAAAAGACCAAGAACAATGAAGTAGCCTCTTATTCTGGTCATCTACATATTCAGTTGGCCAAAGTTTTTGCACACGGGAAGCAAGATACAGACTTTTTAGGATACCAGCAAAATATCAAACATATTTCATGAAATATCAGAGTGAAAAGTCCCTAAAGGGCTATCTCACGAATTGTATACAAGATTAGAACAAAATGAAGTAATAGAACCACAATCCAATACTTCATACAACCCTAAGAGTGCCTATAAGCACATTACACTAATTCATGTTTATAATAAGCCTGTAATTATGATAAGAGCAGTATAAACTCCATTATATATAAACAGTAGAGATACTGCACACTCAACTAGCATCGTGTCGCTATAAACTCTTTACACTCTATAACACCACAGGATCATTAGTGGAATATTACAGCGTTTTTGTTTTGTGAGTGCTCTCAAACAGAGGAATGCTTTTGCAGGAGAAGACACTAGTGCACATGCATACCTTATTACAATACTATAATTACCGCATGCACAGCTCCACACCACAGACGCTGCGCGGGATCCGTGTGTGTTTGTGCGTGCGTGTGTGGGTATCTATCTACAAGGCACTCTAGGCTATCTCTATGCACCTGTCGGCTATGGTGCTTTTAGATATGCCTATTTCATGTGACAGAGAGGGAAAAGAGGGACAGAAAGAGAGAGACAGTGAAAGAGAGAGAAAGGATGGCGAGGAACGGGGGAGGAGGACAGAAAAGAAAGATGCAGTGGGTGTCAAAAATATCAAAAATATCAGCTCTGACTTACCTTGAAAGGGAACATAGGACATGTTCCAACTGCATTGAACGTAGGCTTTGCGTCTCGCTCGGCGGTTTCTCGGCGTTCAGAAGTAACGTGGAAACCAAATTACAAATAATTCTGAAAAATTAAAATAATTTTTAAAAAAAACCACACACGCGCGCGCGCGTGCACGGGATTTACTGCTGTTCACAGTTGGAGTCGAAGAAGAAGCCAATATTCCGCTGTTATAAAAACTGGCATCATAATCCACGACCGCTTATAAAGCGCCCGGTTCCCGATGCATAAAAAAATACAGGATGCAGAGATGTGTGTGTGTGTGTGTGCGCGTGTGTGTGTGTGTGCATGTGTGTGCATGTGCGTGTGTGTATGTGTGTGCGTTTATTTGCACGCTGCTGCTGAGGTGTGAGGGTGAAACACGAGTGAGTGTGTGTGAGTGAGTGAGTGAGAAAGAGAGAGAGAGAGAGAGAGAGAGAGGGAGAAGGGGGTGGAGGACGAGCGCACGCGCGCATGTGTGTGCGTGTTCCTGAGTGTGGGCGCGCACGTTTCCCAATATCTATAACCTATCTTTAGCTTATGCATTTTACATTTTGTGCTCGCCTCGTGGAAAAAGGAGGATTATAATAATGTTGCAGAAGTGTTAATTCATTGTAGCCACTGCTTCAGGCTACTGTAGGCTGTGTGTGTGTGTGTGTGTGTGTGTGTTTGTGTGTTTCTTATGATTTTTACATTGCCTACTTTGATTCCCTATCCTATAGAAACGGTTAACAATCGCTTACTTATTATCATGAGTACAAACTTACAGGTTATTTTACATGATTTTTTAGATGTATTTAAAATACATATAAAGAACAACACAATATCATGTTAGAGGTGATAAGGCCAAGCTAATGTAGTTTTCTATAAACCTGTTTTGGCTCTTGAAACTCGATCCTGCGGACCTGTTGAAAACACACTCTTACTGCAGGTAACGTCCAACCTCCCATAAATGCTGTCATTTCAGATTTCAGTGGAATTATACTCAAGTACACAACTACACATTTTTCCTTTTCACATTTTAAATAAATTAATTCATTTTCTTTTAAAAATTTAATAACGCTGGATTTCAACACTTGACCAAACAGAGGAACTGCATCAAGTTAGGAAGCTGTGGAGCCAAAATGGCGCCTTGAGGTGGCGTATGCTGCATTTGTGTAACGTGGGAAAATAGGAATATTGAACTACTGAACGTAATTGTGCATTTTAAATAATAGATGGAAGTTTGAGTTATCAGTTGTGATTTTAGGATGTGAAATTCTTTTTGTTGTTTTAACTTAATCAGCAGCAAATAGACTGAACATATACAAAAACATACTGATACATAAGTCTTTAATCAGTTCCAAAAATATTACACAGGGTGCTTAGATGAATATATATTAACATTTATTTTATTTTATTTTTAAAATGTTTTTATTTTTATTTTATTTCTATGCCTCGCTGTAGGCTGTTGTTGAAATTATATATCCAAAAAATAAAAATACAATGTGATCGTTTACATCTGGAAAATAGGGACCAGATTTATTTGTTTTTTTATTATTGTGTGCATTTTAGGCTCCACCCCTTAAACACCCTAATTTGAATAAGTAGTTGGCTAAATGGATGAATGTGTGAGTCTGAAAGTAATTTAATCAAATTGATAATTATTGTAATTACTAATGATTATTATCAGTACAAGAAAACAAAATAACAGTATCATAAAAAAAGAAAAAAAATCCAGTCTAAATAGTGGTAAATAAATGTAAAAAAAATCCTGTTTTCTATTCTATAATAGTTCTGAAACCGGTTTCCAACATGGCCTTTTCACATCAGTGTCCAAGCTATGATGCAGAAATGCTGCGGCTGCAGGGTTTTCAGCACATGCTTTCATTAGATAACATTTTGGACACTTACATGTCCTATTTGCATGCTTGAAAGTGCTTCAATCATTGTGGACTTCACAGCTTCAGAGGGACGCTGAAAGCATCAGAGCGCAGCGCCTGCTTCTGGGTTACATGTTGAGATGTGCCGCCATCTTGTGGTCAAAACGAGCAGCTGCAGCTTTGGCCATAAATGAAAATAAATCTAAATATAGCGATTTCAGGAGCACATTACACGAGTTGCACCCTCCAAAACACTAATAAGTGTCCATGCTAACAAAGGAAACTCGTGTGAAAGAGAAGAAGCACACCCCCTGTTACCTGGGATAACAGATTATCACAGAAACGTATCACACATGATGTAAGATGACAGAAAGATTCTGGTCCCTTCTTAGATGGAATAGTTTCAATTAAATTCTTTGTGTTATGCACCTGCGTAGTAATCAGCTTTTTTTTCCCCACAGCAGCTGTTTATCCCAGTAGGAAAGGCACAGGTGCTACTAATGACATTAACAAAGGCTCTGTTCACTTTGAGTGTCTCAATGAGCCATGGTACAGTGGTGCAGCAGCCACGAGATCAGCCTCTGCAAACTAAAGTAGCTCAATCATTCATTGTTAATTTTAGCATGTAGACAATTTCTTCTGCCAAAAATGTCAAGTAGCACACCTTCAGACGGCAATCACAGGAACAAAGAAGTTACTTCCCTCAGACTCACTGACTATTTTGAGTAACAAAGAGCTGCTGACACACAAGTATTTTTATTAAAATGCAAGAGGCTTTATGTCAGTGCAACCCAGCTGCTATAAAAGGTAACAGTAAATAAAGAAATAAATAAAACAGTAAGATTTTCAGCCATTAATGCATCCGCTTCTCAGAAATAAAATATGACGCAGGACTTAGAGTGATATGTGGCATTATTCTTCAGAGTCATTATTTGTTGCCTCCATTCATCTTAAGTCTCATTGTAACTGGCAAGAGCACAAAATAAACATCTGTCATTCCTGTTGGCAGCAACAGTAAATTGTCTGCCAAAAAAAAGGAGTAGTTAATCCCTCCTACAGGACACATTTGGCTGTAATACAATTTATCATCCCCATCAGACTAATTCTGGGGGATTCTCACGACATTGCATGATTTCTAAATACAGTGGTAGTGATCAGTGAAACAAAGCAGCTCAATAACAGCCTCAGTCCACCTCTTCTTGACTTGGAAAGTTAAAAGCTCGAGCACTTTGGAGAAGTGATGATTTTCTGCCCATAGCTGTGTACTCCAAATAACTAGTAAACTGTCAGACTATGAAAATATGACCATCCTGTCATGTTTTTGGAAAAGCTTTAGTGGAAAATGCTTTTCTTAGACTTAGAATCTGACATAAGTGGGGGAACATTTAATGAAAAACATTGTGTTTTAATTCCCAGGGAGAGAGTTATTTTTCCTTTTTTTTAAAAAATAACATCAGAAAGTCCTAAAGAACAGATCGGACATCGCACACCGTCGGAGATATGTTTTTGTACAATATAAAATTAGTGATAAAAAATACCTGTGTAGTCCTGTTAAAAAAAACAAGTAAACCACTCAATTCAGCAGCTTGCACAACCGCTTTTAGCAGCAATAACCTGTAGCACTCATTTTCTGCATTACTCTATCAGTCTCTCACATTGTGGAGACATTTTGACCCACTCGTCTTTATAATGTTTCTTCAGCTCACTGAGATCTGTGGGGATTTGTTTATGCTAGATTCTCTTAAGGTCTCACCATATCATTTCAGTCATCTTGAGGTGCATTATGGCCCAAAACCCTCGCTTTGGTCTCATCTGTCCAAAGGACATTGCTCCAGGAGTCCTTTGGTTTGTTCACAGGAAACTTTGCAAACCTAAGCTGTGCTGTCATGATCTTTTCAGAGAGATGAGGCTTTCTCCTGGCAATCCTAACAAACATGCCACACTGTACTGAACTTTCATATTTAACAAGGTAACTGAGGCCAGTAGAGTCTGTAATGTAGCTCTTAGGTCTTTTGTGATTTCTCTGAGCATTGCACCTTGGGGTTGACTCCTGGTACTAATTTGTATTCCCTATCACTCTATCCCTATTTAATGTGCGTACAGCATAACAACACATTACAGGGAAAATAAACTTTAAAAAAGAACAACATGGTAAAAATAATTCTCTAATTGACAGTGATTCTGGTGAAAGTTATTTTAAAATATTTTTCTCACACTTCTTTGTAAGATGCATATAGGTGAAGCTCTTTTTTTAGTTCTACTTTGGCTCCTCACTTCAGAATGTAATTCTCACATGTTTTAATATGATTCCTGTTCTTTGCCATTAGTGCAGGAATGCTTGAATCACCTCTAATTAACTACTGAGGACAATGAGCACAACATTTTTTATGAAATCGTATAGAGTTCACTGGTTTGAATTGGTTGAGACCAGAGTGAATATCTAAATCAAAGCACCCAAATGCATTTCAAAGGGTCTGTCAAAGGTTATCTCTCACAGTACAGTCAGTTATATAAGGTGATGCTTGCACGTCTTTGCACCTGTTCGACAAAAGCACATATATAACATGGAACTCGATACATCAGCACCCTCTGTAGTCTCAGTGATGACCTGTCAGATGAATAAAAACATGAGTTTTGATTATTTCCCTTTCAAAAAAGATGTTTAAAGGGTTTAAAAGTCTGAAAAGGCTAAGGTGGATCTTTTAATTTGAAATTTGAAAATGAGGATTTTTATCCTTCTTTGACCTCCAACAAGGAAAGTAAACCACACATTAATTTTATAGTGTAAAAAATGTATCTTAATGTGAACCACTTTTTGATGGGCTGACACCTAACAGGGCAACTTATTTTTTAAGTTTTTTAACAGAACAGTGCAACAGATGAGGTGAAACTTATTTTTATTATTCATGTTACATATCAGGTGTATCAACGCAGAGTATACATGTACAAATGTAATTTCTCCAAAAATACATCAAAACTGAACTTGGACTTGACTACTAATCAGAAAAAGAAGACCATGTCTCCCAAAATAAATGTCTTTTTTTTTTCTTCCATGTAGATGTTTTTTTCCCCTCCTGTTTTGTTTTAAACTAATCTGGTTGATTTCCACCAAGAGTACAACCTATAACAAGCACTTGACGGGTATAGACATACCATAGAAAACACACAAATACATTCATCACCATCGCCTAGAAAGGTTCAACACACTCCTCCCTAATAAACTACAGTCAAATAGTCACTGAGGAGGATGAGAATTGCAATGCAATATTGTCTTACTGGACAGGAGCTAATATAACAAAGAGGTTGCTATTTAAATAAAATCTGAGCATTTTGCATCAATTATAACTGCATAAATGTTGTACTAGTCTTTTTTTTTTTTAACTAAACCTGTAACGCAGTCTTTCTTTAAAAGATAGAACTGACAAATGTGCATGTTGTGTAAGTTTTATCAAACAGATTGCTGAAATAAACCTCTGTATAAAATATAAACTCTGGAACTCGCACAACAGTTTTCTAGATTTATGTAACCTGTTTGCACAAAGATAAAATCCAACTTTCAGCAGCTCCACTTCACCTCCATAAACATATTTAAGTAGATGGGACGTGAGCAGTCAGGCCTCAGCTGATGCATTCGTACTTAATGCCTTGTTTTACTTTTAAACCATAGACTGTTAGTCCCTGGAAGAAAACTATGGTTTTAGTATGGAGTGTCTTATTTACCTGTACTGTTGTGAACAGCATTGGAGTGGCTGTGCCTTTAGCTGATCTTTATGACATTTAACTCCCGTCATAAACAGACAAAATAAAATAAAATTCTTTCAAATAATTCCACTGTGATGACTTTAAATGTATGCTTTGCTAAAATGTGTTTATATACTGTTTTGTTGTCTGGAATGTACAGTAACATCACAGTCCTGTGTTGATTAAAAAACTCTCTTCAGCAGCGTAACTGGTCCATCTGTGCACACGTACACAAAGGTTTGGGGGCCACTTTGAGTAGTCCAAGTTGGGGTTTTTTCCTAATACAGCAGAAGATTGAACATATGTTGTAAATGACAATTAAGGATGAATGAAATCACTCATTGTAAGTGATTTATGAGTTTGTGTACATGTTGTTGGAAGATAGGAGTGACACTGAAAACTTACCACTGTACTTCCACATAGATAGTGTATTATAAAACATAAATTATTAATGATAGACTATTCCCTTAATTGTCACAGATAACATTTCCAATCAGTTGCATTTTATATAATATCAAAATCTTCTCAAAATTAAAACATTTTCTAAAGGAACCCCAAACCTTTGAGGTACTGTTGGATCTGTCAACAACGAGCCTTCACTTGTTTTGTATCAGTATGGACTCATTCGTGTCTTTTCACCGTCTGATTGGCCGACCCAGTCGAGCAGACCAATCGGCAGGTACACACCCTATATAGGCACTATGCAACCACATCAAAATAAATAAAATAAAGTTGTTCCATCATAGCAATATATTGTGAATATATAATTCTATCTATAAAACAAAAGCCCTCTTGTGGCTCCTATTTCTAAGACATAACAGTAGTCTAAATGTAAATTATGTGACAAAATCTAACATAACAAATAAGTATCCCCATAATAACATGTATACAATCTCTTATTAACATACTGTGATGAAAAACAAAACATGAAAACCTCCAGAGAATTTGTTGTTTACGGAGCCAAAGTCAAATCCTTCAATAACGTACTCGTCAGTGAGGCATTAAACTCCCCCCTACATAGCCCAAAATATAAGCCCGTCTGTACTACTGTGTCCATTAAAAGGTTACTGCTTTTTCATGCACAGCCAGCAGCCACCACCCGACTGTCATAATGCCTCTCACTGATGAGAGGGCCATTTGTCTCTGATAACATTCTGGGCTAATTTTCTCGCTGAACTCCACGTGAACATTAACCACGAGTTGATAAATGAGCAATTAGAAAAGTGAAAGCTGATGGAAGCTTGACGTCTCATTTCTTGGATATCAATAACAAATGCTGTTAATAACTTGATAAATGTTTGTGAGCTGTAAAAAATAGCACAAGCTCAAGTCCAAAAAGGTTGTGGCTTTGTGAAATGTAAATAAAAACAGAATCCAGTGATTTGCAAGTCTCATAAACCCATATTTTATTCACAACAGAACATAGAAAGCATAATACACATACTGGTTTAAACTGAGAAAATGTACTAGTTTAAGAAAAATATAAGCTCATTTTGAATTTAATAGCAGCAAAACGTGTCAAAAAAGTTGGGACGATGTTGATTGTGAGGCATCCCCGCTTCTTTTAACAACAGTCAAGAACAAGAACTGAGGAGGCCAGTTGCTGGACTTCCAGGAGAGGAATAATATCCCATTTTTGTCTGTTATAGAATTCTAGCTCACTCGTTTTTTCATACCAGTTGCAAACATATCAAATGTTTTCAACTGGAAGTCTTCCTGAGCCCATGCAGTGACTTCTATGACAGACTCTCTCCTGTTTTAATACAGTGTCACCTGAGGGCCTGAATATCACGGTCAACCAATATTGATTTTCAGTGAGATTTCTCCAGATTTTTGGAATCTTTTGATGATATTGTGTACTGTAGATGACGAAATATTCAACATTTCTGCAATTTTATGCCGAGTGGTGAAACTCGGCTCATTTCTTCTGAGAAACTCTTCCTCTCTAAGATGCTCTTTTTATACCCAAACATGTGACTGAGCTGCTGCCACTTAAAACCTAATTAGTTGCAAAATGTTCCTCAAGCTGTTTCTTTTTTAGTAACACTTACTTTTCAAACCTTCTTTTGCCCCAATCCCAACTTTTTTAAGCCGTGTTGCTGACATCAAATTCAAAATGAGCCATTTTTTTCATGAAAAAGTAAAATGTCTTAGTTTAAACATCTCACTGTGGGTTTATGAGATTTGAAAATCATTACATTTTGTTTTCATGTACATTTTACACAGTGTCACAACGTTTTTAGAGTTTTGTAATTAAATGAAGTGAAAACTTTAAGTGCCTGCTCTATCAGTTTAGTGATTGTAGTCCTCAAATGTCCAAAATTAAAAAAAGAAGAAGCAATTTTCATTTAAGTTACAGAAAATAACATGTCACAATCACATCATACTAACTAAAATATTAAAATAAAGTTCAGAGTATTTTTTATTTTAGTCTGTGGTCATTTATATTTGGCAGCATGGAGCAGCAGCAAGACGAAGCAAAGTATACACAATAATGATAACGGATATGACACTGACTAAGGTCTGGAAGAGGGCTCCAAAGTAGCTTGCAGATGCACTGCAACTATTGGCAACTTGAACCAGTTTCAATAGCACGCCCCTTTTATATATTTTATGAGACATGCCAAATCAAATAGATGTGTGAAATAGTGGCTGAGCTTGTCTTAATGACCTGCCTGAAATAATATGGTCAAACTGTTAACAGAGCGGAAAACAATTTTCACTTTTTGGCAAAATCTGATTCTTTTTTATTATCACAGTAGTACTTTTTATACCTGTTCTCTTACACATTTCCTGTCACTTTGTGCATCGAGTCAAGATGTATTGTACATTATTTTAATTTAAAATGATTATTCTACGTAATCCATATCAAGCTGGCTAAGTGGTGTATTGTAGGTTTTTTGCCAAAAAATAGTTCCAAATTTTAGGAAATACGCTTCGTTGTTTTCTCACTGTGGGCATCAGAAAAGCAGTATTTACCATCTTACTTAAGTGTAGTTGAGAGGAGACAGGTGTCACTTTTGCACTTGTGCATTACATTTGAAGCTACACCCAACACAAACTGTTCCTAAAACTGAGCCATAAAACCTCAAAATAAGCATGCCAGCGATAACATTTAAATTAATGAGCTTAGGACGGATCTAGGTCAGCTGTTTCTCTCTGCTTCTTGTCTAAAGTGACTCTAACTCCACTCTTTTATTTGTGATAACTAGGTTTCAACACAAAACCGGAACAAAGTAAAAGAAGTATATTTGTTATTTTTTTGACTGTTAAATGTTGACATTTCAGATATTTCTTTTTAAGCACGGCCTTTTAATTACAAATATTAATGTGGTCCAAACACAGACAAAATCATCAGGAGGTTTACACATTTTCCCTCATCATTGTAAAAGATGATAAATGCAAAGGCATATTCCAAAGTTAACAGTACAAATATCAGAGAAACACTAGCAAAGAGGGACATTTAGTAACAAGTAGTGAGGTTATAATGATGTAGAATTAGAGGTGATACTATGAGAGCAACCTGGATTTGCAACGTGTAGAGATTTTTTTCCTTTTTGTTTTGTTTGTACTTTAAACACTGCCACGTATTACATACACAGCAGTTCTGTGACAACTGCAAAACAGTCATTGTGTCTCGAGTTTACGCTCTTTGTCTCAGTACAAACTCACGTTCTCCCACTCCACCAGGTACTGCACCTTCCCGTCAGGTGTGACTCGTCTCGCCAGGATCCTCACTGCCTCCCCTCCTCCCCAGCTCCTGGCCACTGTTCCGTCCCCACCTCCCACTCCCATTCCCGGTGCCCCGCCGCCACCTCCTCCTCCTCCACCACCGCCACCACCACCTCCTCCTCCTCCTCCTCCGCCTCCGCCTACACCACCTCCTGCACCCATGCCAGCCTGGTAAGGAGGTAAGTCACGTAGGATGAGGGGCTCCAGCTGCTTCTGCCCCAACTGGTGTTGATGTTGGTGGTTGTGCTGGTGGCTGTGATGGTGCTGGTGGAGGTGGTGGTGGTGATGGTTGCTGTTGGAGTTGAGGGGGTATGGGAAGTATGTTGGTGGTAACCTGCAGTTGTCCTCCATGCTAGGAAAAGAGAAGGAGAGGAGTTAGTAAAAGAGGATGGATTCATGTGGATGGAGATCAGTCAGTCCTTCACATAAATTTTATCTAAGAAAAAAACATTATAGTATTAGTGAAGTTTGTAAATAACCCATATATTAATATTAGGTAGACTTTTTGTTTGTGTTTTCTTGAATCGATGCCCCTCTCACTGCTCTCATCTTCTTGCTTGCTGCGGTTTTTGAAATAATAATTTTTGTGAAAATATGTCACAATCCCCCTTTTTCTGTTCTTAAGTCATGGTACTAATAATAGGTCAAAGAAATAGTTAATACAAAACAATATTAGAAACATTACATTACAGCCAAGTTAACCTTTGAAATTGTGGGTAAAAAAACTGAATGAATCTCTTAATTGTGACTACATAAAACGTTTAGCAGATTTTCACCTATATTCTCTGTGTTTCATACCTAAGCCTGCATTGCTTGTAGTGGTTTATTTTGATAACTTGATCGATAATCATGGGCTGTTCAGCTGCACCGGTAAGATTAAAAATTTGTTAAAATACGTAGTGTAATGAACACAGAGTGTGCACACACTAGACGTCAACAAACATGCACAAAGTGATCGCAGTCGTAAGGTCGCCACTCGGTGCTCAACTGTCAAATGTATACGATTGTGGGATCTGTCTAAAATATTTGTATACACCACATATAGGTTGGCACTCAGTGCCCCCAGGCAATGTTTATGCGAAGCTGTTCAAGATTGGTACACTCGTCTAGAAAGGGAGCATACAAACATATATACATACACTACATTATAGTATGAGATCTTCAAGTTACCCTAGACAAAATCAGCACTGAACCATGGACTACTACTACCGGTATATAAGATTTAATACTAAATATGAGGAGGATAAATGAGAAAAACCTGTTGTAGTGATGGAGACTCCTGGAGAGTGTTGAGTTCCCATTGTAGGTGGTGTGGTATAGGGCATACATCCGTTTGGGAGGAGAGCTGTGAAGGGATTCAGACAGGTTGACACACAATTTTCATCCAGCTGGGTTTAAAAACTTCAGAAAAGAGTTTATTTTAAAGGCTCATCGGAAAAAAAACCCCCACTTTTGTGATTTCTAGCCTTGGAGTGATTTGTTTCAGGTTACTTGCTTATCCGCCACTGAGATTTCTACTGCCTAAAGAATATGATGGAAGCAAGGTTTTTGATGGGTTCCTTGTGTATTTTCTTATCTTTACCTCTATCCGTGTGGGCCTGTGCTTTTTATCTGACCCAACACCCTCAAAGGCATGTTTGATGGCATCAAAAATCTTATCATGTTCAAGTGAGTTCAGCTGAGCTCATTTGAAACCGAATTTGGTCACTTTTATAATCATCAGTTACTTTTATTTGTGACTACATAAAACGTTTAGCAGATTTTCACCTATATTCTCTGTGTTTCCTCCTCAAGAGACGCGGCACTCGGGCCGGGATCGGGCGTCGCAGTAAGGTCAGGAGGTACCGGCCAGCGATTCCATCTGTTATTATGGGGAACGTGAGATCGCTCCCCAAAAAAG